>QEPC01008436.1:2041628-2056237 GCA_003113815.1 Sphenodon punctatus | reverse complement strand
GCCGCCAGCAACCCAGAGCCCGCACCAGCACTGCAGCAGCCAGCAGGTAAGTGTACCGGTACTTTACTGATCCCTGGGGTGGGGGGTGGTTTAACACCCCACCCCAGGGATCACCCTACCTCCCCACCCAGGGATTAATGCCGTTGCCTCCTACCTTGAGCTCTGGGCAGCAGCAGCGGCGATCCGGCGGCTTCAGCGCTGGCTGTGGCTGCCAGCTTCAGCACACTACTAGGCCTTCCGGGGAACTTCCGGGTTTCCCCGGAAGGCCTAGTAGCATGCTGAAGCCAGCAGCCACAGCCAGCACTGAAGCCGCCGGATCGCCACCGCCGCTGCCCGGAGCTCAAGGTAGGAGGCAATGGCATTAATCCCTGGGTGGGGAAGTAGGGTGATCCCTGGGGTGGGGTGGGGTGTTAAACCACCCCCACCCCAGGGATCAGTAAAGTACCAGTACACTTACCTGCTGACTGCTGCAGTGCTGGTGCGGGCTGTGGGTCGCCACTAGAGGACTTAGGGGAAATTATTTTTGGTGTTTAAATCCAGGCTGGGCTGGGTGGGTGGGGGGTTTCCCCCCTTCCACCCGCGCAGCCTGGATTCGGGGAGGGAAAGTGTTTGTGTTTTTCTGTGTGTCTTTTTTACATTGCGGCCATTCATTTGAATGGTCGCAATGTAAAAAATCAGGTATGGGGGGAATCCGGCAATTTACCCGGATTACCGGGTTTAATCCGATACTGCCGGTACACCCAATACCAGCAGTATCGGATACTGGTAGATCCGGTAGTCCCACCCCTAGTGTTTACACAGACACCTCCACCCATCTCCACCCAGCGAAATGCACCCCATCAACCACAAGGGGTGTTTACACAGATGTCTCCCCCGAAGAGACACTCTCAGAAGGAGCGTCCAAATTCAGGTCAGGAGATCAGAGCCATTTGAATAGTGTATAGGGCAAGCAACATCTAGGTTAGGCATGGGCAGACGTTTAAGAGGTCAGATTCACCACAGGGCCAAGACTGAACATCCAGCACAGCAAGAAGGGTTCCACCAGGTAAGACACAGGGTGCAGAGGAAAGGCAGAGTAGCCAGGTGTAGACCCAGGGTAAGAAAGCGGAAATGGCAGGATCTGCAACTATTAAAAGCAATACAAGCCTGTAAAAACCTGCTTATAGGGACTGCTGGCAATCTGGGCTAATGAAGCAGCCAGGTGGGGCTCAGGGAGTTAGTAAGGCTCAGCTGGCGGTGGCAGATTGTGCTTGCTGTTACAGCAGGACTCAGCTGGTGTGAGTAGATCTTGACTGCCATAAGGCCCATGAGCATCTCAGATCATTAATATTTGAAAAGAATATTCTCTTCTTCAGGAACATTTCCTATTGTTGTTTATTACAAATAGGAGCTTGATTTGGAGAACATTTCCTTTCTGTTCTTTTCTTTTCTTTTTTAATTATGTGAAAATCAAGATTTTTTTGTAAGAAAAGCAAACTTTATAGACAAACACACAAGACTCATGCAAAGTTTTTGCTAGGAGGATTGCCTCTTACTCCTTCACACAAAGACATTTAACACTACTGTACACTCCAGACTATTCACTATGGGTATTTTCAGACGTTACGGGGCCCTTTGGCCCCGTACCGAAAGCAACGTCTTTGTTCCCCACCGGGGTCACCCCTGCACGGCCCAACAGACGTGCCGGGGGGATCCCGGCGGGGTAAGTGGGAGGTGCCGGGGCCGCACGGCGCAACGTGCGGCCGCACGGCCCCGCCCCCTCCACGCACCCCGCCGCCCGCCCTCCGAGGAGACGGGCGGGCGGCGGGGCCAATGCGGCCGCCGTGTCTGGCCGATCGTGCCACGGCCCGGGATCCCGCCGGGGATCCCGGGCCGTGGCACGCGGCCAGACGTTACTTTTTGTTGGCCACGGCCCGCGGTCCATTTGACCACGCTTCCCGGGACCTTCCCCCGGCTAGCCCGGGAAGCGTGGTTCAAATTGACCCCATGTGGCAATTGAGCGTGGCCAACATCTGGCGCACGCTGTGCAGACGTTCAGGGGCCTTTGGCCCCGCGGGGGGGTTGAGCGTGGTTCAGTGTGGTTCAGCTTGATCTCGTCACGTCTGAAATCACCCTATAATAGTATACCAAGCTATCACCCCCAAACACAGCTGGGAAACAAGAATATCATGATGAAAAGGATCATTTGCAGAAGGGGCGTTGCTGTACTATGGGGCTGAAGTAAGGTTGTGGATGTGGTGCATGTAAAGTGAATCATTGGTTGTACTGAATGATCCACATTTCTGTATCACTAAAATGGGATGGTCTTTCAGGTGCACTTCAGTAGTTATTTAACGCCACATGGTAACAACATACAACAGTTTAGGCAAGGAATTCCATATTCAGTTGAAACTGTAGGGGGAGACCAGGTACCAAAGACGGAAAGTAATTTTCCTTGTTGGAATGTGGCCAGGTCACCAGATTAACGTTCCATAATATCTTTAATATCAACAAGGTCATTAGCTAAGTTTTGCTTTTTATCTGACTAATGGCACTCCTACTACTACCGTGCTACTACAACCAAATTGGATGTTTAATCTAGCTCTTTTCCTATTGCTTTGTGGTTTAAAATATAACTTTGTTTTATGAGCCAAATGAAAATTTCTTTATTAAATAAGTGACATTATAGAAACATTTTTTTTAAAAAAATTCTTCTAGGAGATAAAGGCTTTCAAAAGCCTATGTACAAGAATAGTGTCAAGTTTACTGTATTTCCTGTTTTCAAAATTCATTAAAAGTGTTCAGTCATTTCTGCTTCTTTTTTCTTAGCTATTATATTAAACAGAAAACAGAGTTTAGGGCTAACTTCAAGACTGTTGAAAAATCATGGTGTAGCTGTATATCCAGGAAATGACATAGAGTAGCTGTCTTGTCTATCCAGGAACTGACATGGACTAAGGGTCAAATTATTCTGAAAAGGCCTCCATGGTGACAAATTCATTCAGTACTTGAGTAAGTTTGACTTGTTGATCTGTTTCCTCTCTTCATATCATTGTTACAATATCTGTCCTAAGAATGGGTTGATGTTACTTCAGGTTTTGTTAATGTTGCAATCTTTGTCATGTGATTTTGAAGTCCACATTTTTATACTTTGTGTATTTGGCAAAAGAGCCTAAATGCACTGGACTAGGTTGACCTTTTCATTATAGTATAAGTTGATTGGTTAGCCATTCCACCTCTTCCCCACAGGTTAATGAGGCTGTACGTAGGAAGAACTGAAATGGCAAGCCAATCAAAAAGGTCAAAACGGTACAGCACACCACTACAACTGACAAAATACATGAAGCATTAAAGTTTGGATACTTCATTCTTAGTGACAAGGACTGTAATGAGGGCAGAAAAGGAAGCCCCATGAATCTGTTCTTATCACAGAGAATGCAATGTGGACAGGAAAAGTGCAAACTTGGTCCAACTGTAGTCCAAGACTAAAATGTAAGGTCTCGTGATGCTTCTCAGGCATCCTCCTGTAGCAGAGTTAAGTTTTAGTCTGTGCTTCTAGCTCTGGTACTCTATGTTGTTGTGTTCTTGTCATTGTTTGCACGAAATCCATAAGTACATCAGCTCACATTACTGTCATTATTTAAGAGCAGAAATGCCTGGTGTATGTTTTAGTAGACAAAGGTCATGAACATGTGCTCCTAAAGTTTTGGTCTTGTATTCTATCACATTTCTTCACTGGATTCTGTAATCCATAGGTTTGTCAGTGTTTGCAAATATATTCATTCAATCTTAATATTTAGAAAGCAAACCAACCATTTATGAAACCTGCATAAATATGATACGCTCATTGTCACCTGTTTTCCTGAACTCAATGCTTGTTGTATTTGTATTTAAAGAACTGTTAGCTACAATTGCAAATCAAATTTTTTAAATGGTTGTAAACATAAAGATATGGTCACACACATAAAATAAATGAATCCATCAAAGCAAAGATTAAGAATGCTAACGTCTATCTCTTTGCTTTGATGACCAGACCATTCTCTTACTGTTGTTCATTATTAAATCTTATACTGTAGTGACACTCACTGGCAGTGTAAATATTACCACACTGTTATAAAACTCTCCTTATTTAAAAGCATTTAGAGAGGTTAGAGTGTTACTTTGTAACCTAGATTCTCCATTAATTAAGTTTAAACAAATCCATATGAGCCATGTTGTACCTGAGCCAGAAGTAGTTAATGAGGGTCATCTTCATAAAAGGAACAGTGAAAGGTGGGGAGTTTTACAGCCTTGAAAATAACATCATATCTTCAGTTCAATGATTTCTTGAATTAGTGTACATCTCTGCTCCTTTTGGGGCAGAGGGTGGGGAAAGACATATTTGCCTACAAAAAGTAAGTACTGTTCACCCCAGAATGGATGACAGCAGCTTGCCTCATTGCCATGTCACACTCAGATGGTGTGTTGCTCTAAAGGCATGTAGCTGAATGTTGTGGTGATAAATGCAACAGCAGCTCTTTATTCTGAAGGAGCACTAGAGTTTAAAACCTGCTAAAAATTCTTTTCCACTAGAATTCCTCACTGAAAAGGATGAGTTATAGGGAAGCATGCCAAGAGGTGTCTTCTGCTGCACTTTATCACTGCCTATAATCCAAATGTCTGAAACAGTGCCAAGCTAATTAGCTAGTTCAGTGCCTGTTATATCAAGAGCCCAAATAAGCCAAAAGAGATTACACTTAGCATTGGAGAAAAGACTTTTCATTTGTCGGTCTGATCTTGAGGGCCACACACAACTCCAACATGGGCCAAATCTGAATTAATGCCTCTGCTTAAACATGCACAATTTAATTTTTTTAAATGTTCACCTTTTAAAAGCATTACATCTATTAAGTAATTTAGGTTAGAAGAATGCCAATGAAATGTATGTTGACAGCAGCTATTGCTTACATGAATTTTATTTATGTTTATTTTAGGATGAATTTCTACATGTGCTGTTGCTCAAAAGAGCCTTAAACTGGCCTTCCTTGATAAGTTGTATTTTATGGATTTTTCTTTGGATTTTATATTTTTTAATTACGTTAGCTGCACTGAGTCTTAGGGGATATGGTGGGATAAAAAAAATATATCAATATAAATAATTAATAAATAGAATGACAGAGGGCAAAATCTGGCCCCACTGAAATTGACAGCAAAGCTACCATTGACATCACAAAGCCAGATTTTCACATACAGCCTTACCATCCTTTTAAGGCATTTACAAATTTTCTAGGATCAGATGCAGCAAATAAATGTAACAAACAATATGAAAGCAGGAGGAGAGAAATGGTAATGAAGTAACTTTGTGTCTTTAACTACAACCTGACATAAAAGATTTGCAATTGCCTCCTCCCTTGGCTCTATATTGTTACGATATTTGGAACCAAAATACATAACATTATAGCCAAGGTATTCTTTGAAGGATACATATTTGAGGGGCTGCTACAACTGAATGTCATGGCTTCCAGGAGTCTGGAGAAATGTGTAATTTCCTGTAAGTTATGTATGAGATACAAAAAGAAATAAAGAAACAATGATTTTAAAATGAAATTTCATTATTAACCTTTTTCTCCCAGTCTTCCAAGGCTGTTTGCCTCCTAAAATACATTCAACTCATTTAGAAAGGACCCAATCCATGGTCAGCATGGCTCATGCCACCTTGCATACTGATGCTCTACAGTGCACACACTGGTGCTATGAACCAGTGAGAGTGAGTGGCACTCGGAAAGGCTAAAACAAAATCTCAGTATACCAAGCAATCTCGTCGAAATCCAAGTGCTTGTTCTGTTCTGGGATGAAATGAGCATCGGGATGTGCTCACCAAGTTCTCTGCAAGCAAAAAATAACATAAACCAAACAAACCTGACAAGCACTAGCTGGAAATGCTAGGAGCCCTCCCAAGTTCTCCCAGCCAGCTCTTGTCAATTCCAAAGTCCACTTCCCCCCTCCACACTGCCAAGAGTTGTTCGGCAGTGGTGGGAGGAGGAATCTCACAGCCACTGATCCAGAACCTGTGCTCCCTGAGCTGGCTAACCTCACTGCCAGGCTAGGACTCCTACTATCCAGGCACAGCTGAGCCACTCGGCTTTTTCTGAGCAGGGAGATGAGTAGGGAAATAGGTTTTCCAACCTGTTTGAAAAGCTGTAATGGGGCCCTGTAGGGGCTGTACACAGCTACTTTTGCAGGGCGGGGGGTGGGGGGAGCATTCAGCTGACCTTTGAAAGTTACAAATGTTTCCCCACACCCCACGGCAATTTTTTGTAACTGACTGCTGAGAAATTGCAGCAGGACTGAGATCTTGGTCCCCATGCTCAGAATTGTGAATATTTTTGTGAGAAGCAAAATTGCTGCTCATTTCAGCCCTGAGAGGTAGGAAGGGGAAAGAGAGAAGAGGGTGGAAAGTTGCATGCTGATCCTAAGTCTATCACTGCCTACCCAAGTTCCCAGGTGCTGCCAAGCTTACAGTCCTGACTGAGACATCAGGACCTGTGCTGGATGAAAAAGAGAGGTAGAGCTGAGTATCATCAGCATATTGATGACACCTCACTCCAAACCTCCAAATGTCCTCACCCAGTGAACTCAGATACACATTGAACAAGATGGGAGACAGAGTAGAACCCTGCAGGACACCACAGGGAGGTCCTGAGGTGATGATGAGCAATCGCCCATCACCGCCCGTTGGAACCTCCCCTTCAGGAAAGAATAAAAACACTCAAGAGCAGTCCCATGCACCCCTGTCAATTCCCACAGTCATGTCAACACCACTTCATGATCAACTGTATCAAAGACCACTGAAAGATCTAACAAAATCAACAAGGTAGAATTTTCTTTGTCCATCTCAAGGTGAAGATCATTGACCAAAGCTACAAGTGCAGTCTCTGTGCCATACCCAAGATGAAAAAATGACTGAAATGGGGCTAGGAATCCGATAACATTGAGATGAGCCTGTATTGAAATTGTTTGTTCTTTGGATAAATTCAGCGATAACTCAGACAAATGGGCTCAAGAAAGCTGATTTATTATATAGAAAGCATAAAAGTAAAAGTAAATACAAACAGTAAAAGCAAGCTCTCTCACATCCCTTTGTGCAAGCCGGAAACTCCAATCACACCTCCGGGAGGATCCTCGGGTGGGTCCCAGGTTCTGCTGCGCCCACTCTAGCACGTCTGCCAAGTGGCCAGCAGTGAAGTTCGTCTGCGCCTGCATCTGCCCCGATGGGACCTCAGTCACTGTACTTTATAGTATTCTGATGTACACACTCACTGTACCAATCATGTGCATGTGTGACCAATTATGTAATCCACTATGCAACCCACTGTGCATGTGCTAGATTTACAAGCTGCAGCTGGCCTGGGTCATTCCCAGTTCCCTAATTAAACTCACTACTGATAAGGGCTTCCCATAACATTTCGTTACTTGGCCTTGACATTCTAAACAACAACTTATACAATATAAGAAAGTTGCCAAAGAGGCTTACATAAGACACATCCATTGCATGAACTGAGTTGCCAGTTCTCAATTTATATGCTTTTACACACGTCAATCAAGATGGATTCTATAGCATATACAGGCCAAAATAAGATGCATAAATGCCCACTAATCTGGCTCCACCAGTGTACAAATATCTTCTCGCAATCTTTTCACTACAGAGCCTGGAGCTGATGGACAAGCACCCATTACAGGCTGATAGCAGGCCAGAAAGTCAGCATCCAAAGATGGTTTCTTAAGCAGGGGCTGGACCACCACAATTTTAAGGGTGCCCAACACCCTAGCCCCAATGTCTCCCGGCTGGTTTTCACCAACCAAGACAGTGAAGAATCTAATTCCCAACTGGATGCCTTCATTGCCCCAAGCACCTTCCCCACCTCGGTGGGTGATACTAATTGAAACTGATCCAAATAAACAGGACAAAACTGAGCTTCCATTACCCCCAAACTCTGACTCTGTAGTTAAAATGGCAGCGCCCAAGTTGTGGTGAATCTGAGCAATTTTGTCTACAAAGAAATTAATTAAAATGTCACAACGGGTCATGGATGACTCTTATTTTCTGGCTGAGAAAGGCCAGGTTAATGAGGCCCCTCACCACCCAGAGCAACTCTGCTGGATGAGACTTTGCAGATGCTATGATAGTGGAGAAGAAAGATTTCTTTGCCACCATCACAGCCACAGATCCTGTAGGTCTCTTATATTTATTAATTTATTTATTAATTGATTGATTGATTTTATTTTTACCCTGACCCTCTCACCTAAGCAACTCAGCGTGGCTTACAAAATGTTATAAAAGCATAAAATCAATCACAGTATAAACAACATAAATAAATCACATTACAAATTTATTTTAAAAAAATTATAAAACCCCACTAATACATAAAAACAAAGAAAAAAGAACAAAGAACATTCCCACCCACCCCACCAATCTAACTCATCCACCCTCCCCCGCAAAATGCCTGACAGGAGCCAGGTCTTAAAATTCCGCCGGAAGATGAGAAGATTAGGGCTGAAGCAAACTTCCATCGGTAAGGAATTCCAAAGTGACGGTGGAGATGCTGAGAATGCCCTCTTGTCTGTCCGAACCCAGGCAGGTGCCCCCAGACAGCTGCAGGGACTGCCCAGGGGGTGAGGCGGTCACTCAAATAAGCAGGTCCCTGGCCATGAAGGGCTTTATAGGTCAAACCCAACACCTTGAATTGGGCCCGGAAAACAATAGGCAGCCAGTGCAGTGCTTGGAGCACAGGTGTTAAGAGTGCTGATTTGTACTTGACAGATATACAAGCACCCTACAAAACAGTAGGCTGGGTTGGGGGAAATAGCCTCTTGTGATGATCCAAGCCACACTAATTGTACATTAAGAAAGTGATTTTTTTTCAATTGTTAATTGTATTTTTTTTAATGCTGCAGAGCATTAGCACAGCCTTTGAGGTAGTACATAAACGACTGGTGGAAATTTACAGTTACAAGAGATGTAAACCCACTGCCAAGACCCAAGGCACAGCTGGGATGCTTGTCGCCACACCCCAGAAGAACACACAGACACATCTATGGGATTAAACTTTTTATTGTCACAACTGCAACGTTAAAAGGGGGAAGGGCTTATCTGCCTCGCTTCACCCTTTGTATAACTGGGATCCAACTTGCTTACTTAACCATCTAGTAAATCGGGCAGGAGGTTCCCCAAGTTAAGCCCAGGTAATTTCCTCCGGTCACTACACTAACTGCTCAGGAGGCTCCCGAGTTAAGCCTGAGTAGGTGCCTCCTATGTAGTAACTTCCCAATGATAACTTACCTCCTGCCCCCATCACATGGGTTTCCCCGGGGTGGGGTTCTCGTGCCTATATCCCCATTCTGGAGGGTTGGAAACAAGGGAGTGGGCACCATCACCCACTGATAGGACTTGTCCGCCCAGAAGACTCGGAGGCTCATCTTCTCCCCCCTGGGATGGCAAATACCCTGGGCTGCACTGTGTGACTATGTATGGCCATTCCCATCTCTTAAGGAGACATTTCTACTCAATATATATTTTAACCTTCAACATTTAACCTCCCCTAACTCTGCAAACTTCTATAGAGTGCGACAATTGCAAGCCTGGCTTCACCAGGCCAAACGACTTGCCTTCTTTCAGCCGAATTACGAATGCACTCTGGTAAATGCAAAAAATCCCATCACCTAAGGGCTAGTAAAGGCTTTGGGGAAATTCCTTTCTGGCCCCAACTTGGTGACCAGTGTTGCCTCGGAGTGCTGCAATAAAGAGTGAGTGGGTGACTTGTGCTTCCTCTTTTGTCCCTCTGCTGCAGCTGACTGCAGTGGGGAGATGAGAACTTAAAATGGCGCTTGGGAAATCTCACCTCTCATGAGACCTTATCACGCCAGAGAGCAGCATTACCCAGACAACCTTGTCTGGGCCAGCTGCAAGTAAATGCAAAGTAGCTGCTTCCCAATCCTGTGCTCTTCCTCTCCGAAGCAGAGGGGGCGGGGCAGCACCAAACCCCATCTGCTGGTATAGCACAGAGGGAGATTAAGGCTTTACTCTCAGTTACCTTGGCCATCACATTGGCAGTGGCACCCATGACTCAATTGCCACAGTAGCTGTTGGGTGACGAAACGCATTGGTAGGTCTTCAATGTGGAGGGCCAAAAGTGGTCAAATCTCCTTACTTGGTTAAGAAAGATTTTGTTTGATATCTGGGAATTGTATAGAAGAAGGAACAGGTTTAAAGTGCGGCAAGACTGATTTTGGTTAAATATTAGGGGAAACTTTCTAACTGTAAAACAGATGGGCAACAGAAGGGTTTTCTAGGGAAGTTATGGTTCTGGAATTCCTTGAATGCTTCAGAAACCATCTGGACAAGCATCTGTCTGTGATGCTGTAGGTATAGGGTATCCTGCCTTGGAGCAGGGGTGTTGGAAGTAGACCATGAGGTCCCTTCTGATGTTATAATTCTATTATTCTAGATCTTTTATGGTGCCTTGGATGATTATTGGCCTGCACTGGAATGTGTTAGCCTGGCTTAACATTTATTGCAGATCAATAAAGCTTCAAACTTTGCAATCACAATTTGTCTCCAGGTCTTCTTTCTGCCGTTGTTTGACAGTATGAAATGATGGACTGTTATGCTCTTGCTTTGTCTTACTTTAATTAAGTTAGTTTTCATTTTAATTAATAAAACAAAAAAGAAATGCAAAGGCCAGTTGCCCATTCACTTATGTTCCATTCATTTGAGATTCATTCTCTACACACTGTGTTCTTATACTTCAAGGCTAGCTGCTGTAATAGTTTTATAAAAGCATACCAAAACCAGGTTAACCCTGAATCAGCCAGTATGAAACGTGAGGTCCTGAATAGAAAGAATGCTTCATTCAAAGGATGCTTCATCAGTGGGTGCTATAGAACAGTTAATTTCCATAATGTGCATCCCTATGAAGTGTATTTTAAATGTATATTTACAAAAGACGGAATGCATTGTATAGATTTATGTATCTTTATAATCATTGACACTACATGCTTCCTTGAAACATATCTGTATACCAGTCATTACCTACTAGTATTAGCAATATGTTAAAATTGCAAGGCTAAAAAACCTTTTAACTTTGTACGGCTGCGGCCACACAAGACACTCCAAGAATGCTACCACACCTTGGGTAGCCTTTACCCAGACTAGGCAGCCGGGGCACAAGATGGTAGGCGAGCAGCTGGCTGCTATGTGCTGCATCCTTGAGAAAAGTCAATGGACACATCACGTAGCAGCCTTACCCCATATTTATTTATTTATTTATTACATTTTTACCCCACCCTTCTCCAAAGTCTCAGGGCAGCTTACAACATCAACAATATAAAATACATTAAAATCCCTTAAAACCCCCAACATCATCCCAACTCCCCAATCCCCATATTAATAATAATAATAATAAATTATTATTATTATATTTAATACCCTGCCCCATCTCGTCTCTGGCATCCCAGGGCAGCTTACAAAAAAGAACCATCAATACAGTTTAAATACAATTAATAAGATCAAATATTATAAATACTTAAAATATTATTTTCAGTATAAAACAATATAATCCAGGCCCAAAACAAAAGACAACAGACAACCCACCCTAAGCCAGTCCCCGTTCCTCTTCCCTCCACTCCAAAAGAACACTTGGCGGAAGAGCCAGATCTTACAATTACATCGAAAGGCCAGGAGATCCGGGCTGAGGTGGACCTCCACTGGAAGGGCATTCCAAAGTAACAGTGCAGCCACTGAGAAAGCCCTCCTGTTGGTACTAACCCACCAATAACACAGGACGTCCAGGAGAGCATCCCCAATGACCACAGGGGCTGCCCTGGGACCTGGGGGATGAGGCGATCTCTCAGATAAGTGGGACCCAGACCATGTGGGGCTTTAAAGGTTGAAACAAGCACCTTGAATCTGGCCCAGAAGACAATAGGCAACCAGTGCAGAGTGCAAAGCACCAGCTGAATATGTTCTCTACAGCCAGTGCCAGTAAACAGCCGAGCCGCACCATTCTGCACCAGCTACAGCTTCCGAACCATCACCAAGGGCAGCTCCACGCAGAGCACATTGCAATAGTCCAGCCAAGAGGTGACGAACGCATGGATGACAGTGGCAAGATATGGGTTAAGGCTGTAGAAGGAGTGGCTGTCTGTCTGCCCAGGGCCCTTCTGCCCTGCCACGCACTAAGCTCTGTGGCAGGGCTTTGAGCAACGGGTGCTGTTGCCAGTCACATGCTGCCACATCACTGCCAGGGTGGGAATTTGGTCAGGCTGGGGGAGGGAGGTGGGACAGGGCAGGCACTCATGTGGCCGGTGCAGCTATGCTTGGTCAACATGGGGCCATACGGGGATGGATCGAGCTCCTGCAGCTCATGCGGGTGCACCATATATTGCCTCCTCTATATTGCCACCACAAGTGTTATGTTACCAATAAAACTTCCTTATGGAGCAACATTGACCAAAGGCCAGATAAGGTCATTAAAACTGTATATAGTAAAGCTAAACACTATAATCACAATTCATTGTTCTCTTTTGGCTAAGAGCATTTTGTTAAGGACTGTAAAACAGGCATTTCAGTGGACACACACACTATAAAAATCATACTTAAAATAGCTTATTTCAATGCAAAAAAAATGTGGATGGTGTATGACCAAACACGTTTTTGATGTAAAAATAATCATATTGATCCACTTTGGATATAAACCAAATGGCAAAAAAAAAATGTCTATTCTAAAATAGTGACCAAGTTTCAGTGGAAATGCTTTCTGGCTCTAGTGCATTAGATGAGGAAGTAAATCTTCCTTCAAGAGAAGATTTTATCTCCACTGTGTGGGACCATTGTATTGAAACTTATTCTGGAGTGGTAGCTTACATTTTGAGAAGGGAAACGTGACGAGTGATAGGAAGACAATTTAAACCTATAAACATATTAAACAAAATGTTTGTTGAAACACACAATACAACTTATTAAAACACAGATGGTTATGGGGTCAGTCAAGACTTCTGCTTATTATGCTGATCATTATTGATCTCATTGTGCTACACATGTCAGTCTGTCATAACTATCAGACATCTCTTATATTTAGGCTGTAAACTCTTTGCAGCAGGGAAGTTCTTACTTGATGAGGTGTTTCCTTTGGAGCATTTAGAAACGGATTCGATAAGTCAAGAGTAGTGCTGTACCAAATAGTATTTCCAGGTACTTGGGCCCCATTCTGAAATTCTGAGGTATCGGGCTGGGTACTCGGCGGCACTTCAGTGCTGGTTCACAAGTTTCAGAGTTCGGAATTGGAATTCTGGAAACACCCCCTCCCCCCGAAACTTCAGGAAACTGTGGAACATTTCTGAACTATTTGGTAACATGTCAGCACTGGCACCGCCTGGCACAGCATGTGTTGTTGCCATATGCAGCAGCAGCAGCAGCTGTTTAATTGCCTAGCCAATCAGTTCTTGAACCCACAGCCAAAGCAGTATCCAGAAAAGCAGGCTAGCAAGAGTGGGACAATCACTCCAGAAGGCAACCCCACAAAGTCACAAATCAATGTGCACCTGTGTGCAGAATAGGGATGGGACTCCAGGCAAATGATTGGTTACCGGTTTTATCAGTATCGGATTAATCCGATATTGGATTTATCGGTATTGGTATATTGGTTTTTTAACATTGCTGATTTTTCGGATTTTTAACATTACGGCCATTGTTAAAATGGCCACAATGTTAAAGATCAGAAAATTGGCAATGTTAAAAAACCAATATACCGATACCAATATTATCGGCATTATCGGATTAATCCGATACCAGTAGTCCCATCCCTTGTGCAGAAATAAGCAAAACACACACACACACAACAGTAGTATACGCACAGCGTGGCCAACCATCAGCAGGGAGTGCACCCACTTTAATCATTATGCCAACCAAGCAGTACACAAAAATGCAGGCTAGCAAGGGACATGACTCTGGCCTCATGGTGCCAAGCATCTGGCAGAACATTAGAAGTCAGGGGCGGTGGGCCCTCTAGGAAGGCAGGGGCAATGCCCCTCCTGGCCCCCCCAGGGCTCCCGCAGCAGGCAGTGCGGCATGTTGGTTTTTTTTAAAACAAAAAACAAAAAACGGCTGCATCGCGCTGAATGTGTGGAGCCACCTCGAAGGACCTTGTTTAGCTCTGCACATTCTCACCAGTTGTGTGAGCCTTCAGGATCAAAAGGGAGTCGTTCTCCCTTTATGTGGAATGGGCAGCTAGAAGAGCCGTCCACTCTGCATAAAGGGACGCTGCAATGCAAGAGTGCTGCAGGGGGCACTCTTGCATTGCAGGGGCCAGGCGGAGGGAAAGTTCATACGGGGGCACCCAATAGAGGTACCCCCGGTATGAACTAAGAGCTGCGCATGCATCAGCAGCTCCGCCCCACCACCCCCGGCAGGGAGGGAGGGAGGAAGGGACTCGGGGAGGCTAAGAGAGCTGCCTGCACGTTCCCTGCTCTACTGGATGGATGAGAACCGGCGGCATCGGAGAGGAGTCGGTGGCCCCACCATGGATGATGGGGAGTATTAAATTGCAGGACCTGGGGTGGGGGGAGTGGGGGGAAACATGGTGGGAGGGGGGAGC
>QEPC01008436.1:2021620-2040665 GCA_003113815.1 Sphenodon punctatus | reverse complement strand
TATTTATTTTAAGCTTGATGTGCATGTAGACTGTGTTTTCTTCCATCCGATGTTAACCCTGGGAACTCCTTGCTGCTGGGTTATGCCATGCCACTGGCCTACCATCCCCCTGGCTCTGCCTACCGTCCCCCTGGCTCTGCCCGTAGGCCCACCAGCCTTACTTCCCCAGTGTCCCTCCAACATCAAAACCCACCAGCCACCCCTGATAGAAGTTATACTTTACAATGAATGAGGCTCTGCTGTGTGCATTGCCACAGTCTAGACAACACACACAATCCCACAAAATGTCTGTAACTGCATGGAGAAATAAATCCCATCAAAAGTCAGCAAGCACAGGTCCCAGCAGCAGTCACAAAATTAAGAAACCAGAGATTCACACGCATACCCCAGGCCTAGAGGTACCCTCTTGCCATGGCATTGGTACTGTGACACTGGTTACTTGAACAGATCAAGCAAACTTGGGAAGTGGAGCCAAGCAGAGAGATCCCTCTGTCCTCATGGTGCCATGTGCCAACCAAGCAGAAGGCAGCAATGTGGCACTCTGTTATCTTTTTTAAAAAAACTGCATGGCATGGTAAAGGGTAAACGTAACCCCATCCCCCAGTATTGGCCCTATGGATAGGACAGGTCAAACCATACCAGGCCAGGGCAGGCCAGGCACCCCTCCCCCCGACCCCTCAGTCAATTACTTACAGATCCAGTAGCACTGTAGCACGCATCCAAATTCACCAAAGAGAATGGTCACAAAATGGCTGCATACAGTTTTATTTTTCCCTGCCAGTCAGTTCAAAAGCTTGCCATCTGACTTGGCCAGGCAATTAAAACTGGGCATCTGGGATACCACCACTCAACTGTCCCATCCCATACCCATCTCCTACCAAGTATGGCGCTACGTTTCATTTAATTTTCCAGAAGAAGCTCAACTACCAGCCCCCAATGCACGCAGCGGCCCTCAAAGTTTTCCAAGGTGTTCCGAAGAATGACCTTGGTCCTCAGAACTTTGGACTTCAGATTTTTCTGAACTGAATACCGTAACTTCAATGATTTCCAAAGTTTTCCCAAGACCGAGTTACAGCCCTAGTCAAGGGACATCTTTGTCACCACACCATCCAACCTTCCTTTTGTGGCCACTAGTACCACAAACTGTCATTACTGGGTCTTTTTTCTTGATCCTTCAAAAGGTTCTAGCCAGATTAGGGAAGAAAAGGAGACGTGACACTACCTCATTCATGACTGTGCCATGAGCAATTGTTGAGATTTAAACCCAAGGTTTCTTCTATATTCTCTTTCCTCCAAGCAAGTTGTTAAAACAAATCTTTGGCCACATAAATATACATCACTTTCCATGATCACTCACAGAAGCAAATGATAGTTTACCAGAACAATTTGTGATAAGCTAATAAAAAAGTCCTGACAAAGTATAACTGTGTTTGGAAGTTGCTGAAATATTTCAAATGGTTCTCTATTTATCCAATGATAACTGAGAAGTGTATAATCAAAGATGGGTTGGAGTTTGGGGGGTCTTTTTGTTAATAAATGTGAGGTGAAATCATGGCTTCACTGAAGTCAATGACAGATTTGTCACTGAATTTCATGCAGGGTTTGCTAACAAAGTCCACTGTTGTTATTGGCTGCTTTGGTAGAATGTCTCATGATTAGCATTTCTTTCATTACTATTTCTCCATAAAAATCAACATCATCATCAACAACAAAAAGCACTATACATCAGCATATGATAAGATTTGAATTTTAGCATATTTTATCAGCATATGATAGGAGTTGAATTTTACATTAACAAGTACTTCTGAGTTTCAGTGAGGGGAGGTATGCTTTTAATTATGAATACAAATTTACTGTTATGGCCAAATAGTTGTTATAAATGCATTGGTATTTAAACGTCATAGTGGATCAGCTTGGCACAGTAATCAAATGCAAGCTAATTTGGTTATTAGCATGTGCATGTGGTGATTCTGCTCCACTCATTCAGAAAATAGGAATTAAGTTGATTTGACAGCCCTCCAATTTTGCTTTCAATGCTATTGATTCCTCTCTTCCAGGCTACACTATTCTGGGGGCACTGATGGGCTTACTTGCTCTAATCACATATCATTGTACGTTCTCTGCATGTAATAATAAACATTCTCTGCATGTAATAATAAATTTGACTGTCTAGATCAATTTTGGCCTAATTTCCACTTGGAGGATGAAACCCAGAGATTGCTTTGCATTTATTTTATTTTTTTTAAGAATGTTATTTGATCTATTTCTTTTAAAAGGGATAGAGGCAGCTTTGACACTTTCCCATATTTTTGTTTAGACTTTCTGCAAAATACTATGCTTAATATTCGCAGGGCCTGAAATTATGATAAAGTGTATAATGAGGGTGATTTTCATAATGGCATTTAAAGCGCATAACATGTTCAAGCCTTCTTGAGTGAACAGTTAAATACAAATAGCTCCATGCAGTGTACCCTTCAATAAAACTGGGAAATAAAAAGAGCTGATTGCATAATTTTGCTAGGCAGTATTGCTGTATATCTGAACATTTTCTGTAATGATCTTATAAAGTGATCATTATTCAACATCAGACTCTGAAGATGAGGTTAATGCCTCCTTTTGTATTTTTGTCATAGAAATTAGAGATAGAAAAGATATATTTGCTCAGGTAGTCCATTCGCTGCTAGCATTTTTATTCTGCCTGTTCATCTGATTAAAACCCAAGCTTTCTGTTGAAATACTATCTCAGTGGAGAAGCAATATTGGATTTGCCTATGTAAAAGGTTTTAATGTAAGCTAACAATTTGATGCTGACCCCATTGAAGTCAACACCAAAGTTCCTATTGACTTCCAAAGAGCACAATCAGAGCCATAATCCTTTGAGGAGGAGGCGTGGGAGATGAGATCAAAGCAAAGGGGTGTTGTATTTGTGGTCAGATCTCTCAAATTGATGTATGCAAATAGTAATGCAAATAATGCCCCTGTGGAGCTGTATGAGCAGGTCCAGGATTAGCAAGCTGACACTTACAACTAAGCTTCATTTAGCATATAATGGAATAGCTCTACAATGATGTGCACATATTAAGTAACTTAAGTCCGTTAATACACTTGTTATATGAAGTCCAATTAACTAAGCACATTGATGACAAACACACGAGTACAGGAGTAGACTCCTTGGAGCATGTGGACAGCAAAGGAAAATTCACGTCTTAGCAGAGACCTGGTTTTCCAAATCTCAATCATTTTAAGCTTTACTGATCCAGAGGCACTGCTTGTCCCCTGGATGAGTTATAAGTGAGGGGCAGAGGCAATATTCCTAATATACCCTCAATATGATTTCTATTTTGAGGCCTATTGACAGGCCATGATGAAATCAGATGAACAGGCCCTTTCCTCCCTATAAATAGATTTCTTTAGTGAAATATGTATCTATCTGATATAAGACCCAGTTTAGCAAAAAATATCTAGGTCTGTCCTAATCGAAGCCCGTGAAAGCCAATGTTGGGTATTTCCAGATGTTACGAGATCACCCTCAACCACGGACAATCCCCTGTGGTGGCGGATGGTCCTGTAATGTCTGGTTGCTCACCGCCAGATGTTCACCACGGTGAACCACCGGCAGTGAGCAAAATAACCACGCTTTTGAGGATGCTCCGGGCACCATCCCCGAAAGCACAGTTAATTGAATCACAGCCAGGAATCAGCAGACGGTAACATCTGTTACCGCTGCCAATTCCGGGCCGTGGACCAGACCCCGGGACAGAATTGGGCACAGCAGCCGGATTGGCCGCTGCGCCCACTTGTCCCCAGGAGGGCGGGCTGCTGGGGGAGCGTGGGGGGGGGGCAGCGCTGTGCGGATGCACGTTGCGCCGTGCAGCTACTCCCTCTCCCCAGATTCCCCACCGGAATCAGCCAGCTCATCTGTTGACGGGCCGTTCTGATTCCGGCCGGGAATCAGAAAGGTGATTCCATGACGGGGCCAATAGGCACCGCGTCACGTCTGAAATCACCCGTTGAGAGAGACTTTGGCAGTTTTATGCTGGTTTCAATAGTCCCCATATGTAGATAGGACACTGGGTGTTTTTACACACACATTTCTCCTGCATGTTTGCTGTTACATCCTGAACTTTCTGTGTGTCTAAATCACTCACCCAGGTCTTACACATCTGGCTCTTTGAACTTCTGCATAGAATTTCCCCCAGAACGTTTGTGTGTAAAAAGTTCTCCTGGTAAACTGCGTTGCTCCAGGCAGCTGTGGTCACTTGGTTTCAATGGCAGCCCCTCACATCTACAGCTGCAGCTACTTTAGGCTGCCTCAGGGCAGTGTGTGTGTGAAGAATACATCCGGAACTTACTTGTGAACTTGTAAACCCAGAAGTTTGAAAGACCAGCACTATGAGGTGTGTGTAAAAATGCCCAATGTTGAAGGATTGGGGGAAGCAACGGTGTTTCTTTCCTAGTTTGTTTTTTTCAGAGGATTTTAAGTAGCTGTCATACCCACCTGTTCTTTTTGTTTGTTTGTTTATTTTTATTTTTACTTTGTTTTATTTCAAATATAGACCAGGGGAATATAAATACTCACATTAAAGGACTATTTCCTAAATCAGTTACATAAAGAGATACTAATGAAAAGTGATTCTTTGGGGCTAATGTATGTAAGGTTTTGAGGCTGTTTTCAGATGAGCGCAGCGGCGCCCGCGCCCGTTTCTCAAAAAAGCAGGCAGCCCGTTCCACACATGATGCTGCCGCCGAATACGCGCATGTGCGGGTGATGTGCTTCCATTTCTGGCCGCGTATGACCAACCTCGATCGCCGACCCGGTCTGTTCGCGCCCGGAAATGGATGCACATCGCCCATGCATGCGCGTATTCGGTGGCAGCATCACGTGTGGAATGGACTGCCGGCTTTTTTGAGGAACAAGCGTGGGCACCGCCACGCTCGTCTGAAAACGGCCTAAGTTTTCTTTGACTACAGTCCTCAAACCACTTACTCTAGAGTAGCTCCATTGAAAAGGGTCCCACTGAAATCCAAATGGCACTACTTCAGATTATGAGGAAGTAAGTAGGGGTGTGGACCAAGGACCCATGTCATTGTTCATTTTTCTTTTTCATTGTTAAAAATGTCATTTTCATTATCATGAATAATGAAATTTTGCTTGTTATCGGTGTCATTATTGGTATTGGTATTGATTTCCAGCAACAATGAAGATATTGTTTTCAGTATCGTTTCTGTTGTAGGCTGCCACCAGTGGTAGAAGTGTCAGCAGACACCTGCCACACACTTCTCAGAAGCTGAATTCCTTCGTCCCTTTCTCATTATAATGCAGTAGAAATAAGTGCACAATGACAATATGAAAAATTACTAATATATATGGCTAACCTAAACCTACACCTAATAACCTGTACTATATGCAATATATTCCTAAATATCTATATAAATAAACCTCTATCTGCTATGTGTTCTAAGTATCTATCTACCTATCCTATTCCTAACCTACAATTCTGATATACATAATTAAAAGTCTAGTATCTACAGATAGATAGATAGATAGATAGATAGATAGATAGATAGATAGATAGATAGATAGATATGGACAGGGGGAGATAAACAGGGGAAGGGGAAAGAAAAAAAACTATAGATCTATCTGATCCCTATCTATATTATATATATCTGCAATCTATACCTATCTAATTTATATACCTAAACCTATTATCTATACCTATACCTATATGTACAGGGGGAGGAAGACGGAAAAGGAAAAGGGAAAATAAAGGGTACAAGGAAATGTAAGGTATAATACTGAGGGCTGTGGAAGATTTTAGTGCAAGCACCAGAGAGTTCTGTAAACGCAACCTGACACAGCAAAAGCTAACACAGAACAAGAGTCAAACAGCCTGGCCCTGCAACATAAAGGGTTGCAGTGCCCTCCTCAGAGCCCCCATGATTGGTTCTGGGAGGCAGGAGTCATTGAGCAATCACAGGGTGCCATTGAACTGCCTGGGATCTGCTTGCGCTGCTCATTGGCCAGCGATTACATCCACCAGGTCCTTCCCCTCCCATTCCAGGCCCAGTTCAAGAGTTCAACACTGTTTCTGCCTCCGAGATGTCTGCTCCATCCTCCCTTCTCCAGATTTTCCTCAAAAAACACCTGCTATGCAATAACAAAATCAACGACTGTCATTATCATTATTTATTTTGCTATTATTTATCTGCATTATTGTTACTGCAATAACGATAATGAAAATGAGAATGTCATTGTCATTATCAATGTAACAAAAATGAAGTGCACACCCCTAGAATTAAGTCATCAGGACAGATTCTACATGGTAAGTTTAATTTGGTCTATTGGTTTTTAAAAGGCTTTCTGCCTTTGCTGTCTGCTGATTTTCTCCTGGAAATCAGTTCCACATTGTATTTAAAAGCCCTGTGAATATAAAATATAGACTCTGAAGATCAACCTAGAATAGAAATTCCAAGTACCAGTTCCAAACTATTGATGTTGTTATAGAGCTGGCCATTTTTTACGGAAACATTCCTGAAACATTCTTCCTGTCTTCTTAAATGAAAACCTTCAGCCAGTTCTTTGAATCGTATGTGTCTCTTTAAGCTCAGTGAAAATGAAGTATGCAAGTTCTAGACTTGTTTATAGAATCTCATGAAGGGGGTGGGGTGTTATGGAGTGATACTTGTCTAGTAAAACAAGCTTGTTTTGACAGACCACTTAACAGTGTTCACTAAAGCTGTAATGAAATTTGTAAGTTATAATGGAACAATTTTGGCAAGCCACCCCAGCAATGAGCCTGCTTCTGTGACCTACGCTTACTTCTATGCTCCCGTTTATCTTCATACTTAATGTGAGCACCCGTCATACACTGACAGATCTCCTTTCTTTGCCAGGTAGCTGTAGCTTCTGGGTATTAGCTGACAAAACAATTCAGAGTTTAATGAGAAAACACACATACATTAAAGTAAAACCTTTCCACTTGCGCTGCAAATACAGCATCTTTGGGATGTGTAAAAAAAAGTCTTAATTTGTTCAGACACTTGCACAATGATCAATTCAAACAAATGCAGAACCCACAGACAACGGGAATCTAAATTAGCTTTAAGGGAAATTAATACAAAAAGCTAGAAAAAATATTCCCAAGGAGCAAATTAGTCTGACACTAACTAGAACTTTGACAAAAGATTTAACAAATGTGTGCCTTAAATATTATGCTTGGAAAGCCATAAGACATGAATAACAGCCAATAGAAGAAAAGAGAAAAGAAAACACTGCAAGCATTTTTCTCATAAAAGTTCCCAAGGTAAGAAAACACTTGTCAGCATGAATAAAACAGGAAATGTATTATTTCTTCTAAGTTTTTAATTACAATTGGCATTTCAAAACCAGCGCCAGAGGCAGCCATCTTGCTGAAGTGTGTTATCCATTATGACACTGGCAATGGGAGAGCTAAAGAGAAGTGACGGTTTAGTTTATAGGTGCATGCTAGAAGCTAAAGAGGTGTTGTCCCTCTACTTTCGAAAGATATATCCCAGGAAATCACAGTTAAGGTTTATGCTGCAGCAGTCCTGTATTGGGGTTCAAAGAAGCTTTAGTTAGGCTCTGACCCTCATGAACTAACTTGCTGAAGTACAGTCTCACCAGCATCCATTGACATGTCTCATTCAACAATCTACTTATTTGATGGTATTGTTTGCAGTCCAGGCCACTGAGAGAAAATTGGGGCTCCAGTACATGCTGGTAACTGCCTACCTTCGAGCTCCCCCTTGCCTAGTGGCTGGACAAACCAATTTCTGAGAGAACGGTACTTTATTCATACAGATACTTGCTTGTAGCTTTTGGGACTCCCCCACCTACCTGCAACTTGGGGTCATGATACAATTGTACCCTGAAATTCTCCCCTCTTGTCAGGCCTGTCACTGTCCCGACTGCCTGTCATAATGCAAGGGGAACATGGGCCTTGAAACCATGTCATCTGGACTTGTGGGAAGAAGTGGGATCCACACTGCCTCTAGGCTACTGTGGTGAAGTGATGGAATCACATCCCTATGGCCTCTTATGTTTCCTTCATGCCAGGCTCCTGAGTGGCCACTGGCAACATGCACCCTGATTGACCAGATACTCCTATATAGCTTCCTGGGTCACCACAAATCCTGTTCCTGAACAACCTGACAGAGACCTGGCTCCACCAGCTGCCTTGCCTCGCCTTACCTCCTGCACAAACACGGCTCGTTACCTTCTGGGCCCTGCTTGGACTAAACTTGCTGGACACTGACCCCTTCCTGGATATGGACTATGTATGCCTTTTGCCTATCCCCATGAATCATTTCATGGAGTTTCCTAATGCCCTGGGCAATGATCCTTGGCTCTGCCCAATCTCTTGCCTGGCTAGGATCCTGACAGTTCCTTAGTTCAAAGATAGCAAGATAGGTTTCTGCTACCACAGACTTCTCCTTGTTATATGTTCTGAATAAAAGTGCATTGAGATGGGTTTAAATATTGATTGATTGATTGATTGATTGATTGACTGATTGACTTATTCCAATTTTTACCCCACCCTTCCCAAATAGGGTCAGGACAGCTTATAAAAATACATAAAACATATGTTAATATCCCCTAGCCTGCCCACCCACCAACTGTTTCCCTAACCCCTCCATCCAACCCTATCGCTGCCTACCAAACACCTGGCCAAACTAATCAATCAATCAATCAATCAATGTTTATTAAGGCACTGGCTCTCGCCATGGCCCAAATTTTGAACAACACAAAACATACAACAAACATATACAAAATATGCCAATCATCCTATACAGAAATTGTTTTAGGTAACCAAACAACAAATACTAGTCAGATATCGTTTTAATATCAATTCAAGAAGAAGCCATTCCCTACTATTGACCATGCCCACCACATCTGGTCATTATACATTGGCCTCCGTTCTAATTACCGTGGCCAATTCTGATTATTTATCTTGGTTATCCAGCGGCTTTTACCCACCGCAAAATCTCAAGGCCAAACTAAGCAGAATCAGATGTAAATTTCAGCCAAATTTTTCCCTTTGTAGATCTTGATACATTCTCCAAACTGTCTAGTACTTGTTTATAGTCTCTTGTCAAATGACATCTCTTCTCCATAAAATTGCTGCCTTTGACTCTAAACTTAGTGGCACCCATTGTAATTAAAAGCCAGTCTCACCACTTATTCCCCATGTATAACTAAGCAACCTCTTACTTTGTGGAACACTGGATGGTCTGAAAAGAGTAGGGATGGTTCTCGTGACCAAAATGCCCCCAAATTTAATAGAAAAGTGATAATAATAATTACTGTGGCTTATTGAGTTCCTAAACAAACATAGGCAGGAACAAAGGAGAACAGCACACGCACCTGAGACTTCGCATCCGCTTGAATGTTTGTTTGTCTTCTCCCCTGTCTCCCCCACTGTCCCCCCTCCCTGTTCCCCCCTCCTCGTCTTTGTAAGCCACAGGCAGGAACCGCGTCTATTGTATGTTTCTGTACAGCACCAAGCTCATGACTGGCACTATATAAATGTTTATTATAATAATAATAATAATAATAATAATAATAATAATAATAATAAGAGCAGATTGAAGGATCATCATGTTTTTTTAAAAAAATATTCAATTATACATTGTAATATATGGCTTGCAACTTTCAACCCTAGCTGTAGATTCTACTTTTCTAAATTGTTCTATCACATGCTGCTCTATTAAAATTAAGACACATGCGGCTCTATTAAAATTAAATTTTTGGTACAAAGCATTCTAACATGAAACTGATATATGGAAAGATAAAAACTATTACACTGACAGATATGTCTGTTCTTTGCTGTTCCTCTCTCTCTTTATAGAGCATACTTAATTTTAGATCCATGACCTATGAACTTTAATAGACTTTCTGACAACAATGATTAGGATAGTGGATTGGCAGCATCAAATTATCAATAATCTCTTTCCTTGTGATAATACTAATGAATCTTCATCCAATATGGATATCCCACTTAAAACATTGATCGTTAACTGTCTTGCACTTTACACAGTAGACAAACTGCATTTATTTTTCTGCCACTCTCCCTTTTTAAAGGAGCAAGGGACACTGGAAAATAACCGTTGATTGGAAACCTAGTATAAAGGATCAACACTTTCTCAGTGAATCATAATTTTCCTTTCCGTGTATAAAGAAGTAGGGTTTCTAAATAGTCTATATACTTTATTTTGAATATCAAAATATTCCTCTAAAATATGCAGAACAAAGTAGTGATAACTAAGGCCGTTTTCAGACGAGCGCGGCGGCGCCCGCGCTTGTTTCTTTAAAAAGCCGGCAGCCCGTTCTACACGAGACGCTGCCGCCGAATACGCGCATGCGCGGCCGACGCGCATCCATTTCCGGCCGCGAACTGACCGGGTCGGCGATCGAGGCTGGTCATACGCGGCTGGAAATGGATGCGCGTCGGCCGCGCATACGCGTATTCGGCGGCAGCGTCTCGTGTGGAACGGGCTGGTGGCTTTTTTGAAAACAAGCGCGGGCGCCGCCGTGCTCGTCTAAAAATGGCCTAAGACTGAAACTTGCTTCTCGGGTTCTTGCTTTCCTCAGCGAGAATCAGGGTTCTTGGATCATTCTTGCAAACAAGAATTAGCCAAGAATTACTCTGATTCTTGCCAAGAAAAGTGAGAATCTCGTCCTTCCTTTAAAAAAATATAAACAATTCCCCCCCCCCTTACTCACCTGGCTGCCTCTCTCTGAGTCAAGGACTACTTTGGGACACTTCTTTGCCCTCTCCACTTCTCTGCGAGGGCAGGTGAGGAGGCGAGTTCAGTGAGACGGCCTTACAACAACAACAAGAAAAAAACCATTGCGCATACACAAAATGACTGCTGGGGCCGTTCCACGTATATGCACAGCCCTTTTCCAAAACAGTGCCAGCAGCGTCAGTAGTCCATTTATGAAAAGGATAGCCAGTCTGCGCATGTATGAATGCACAGACCAGTTCCCCTTTTTCTAAAATGATGCAACACTGCCAGTGCCATTTTGGAAAAGGGCTGTGCATACATAGTATGGTCACGGCGACCATTTGCGTATGCACAGAACATTTTTAAACAATTTCTCAAGTTTCTCACAAGATCTCAGAATGTTACCGAGATCTCTTTGAGATCTTAATAACGACTCTCAATTTTCACGAAGATGTCACAAGGATCAGAATGATTTTTGTTTCAGCCCCAGTAATCATAATCTGAAATCTTGTAACATATCACATCTTCAATCATCTAAGGCTTATACAAGGCAGCTTACCTTGTGGGGACAGTGGGGTCTCAAGATCATGTAGAAGCCTTGATACCAAGGTGTGACTGAAATACACTCCTTAAAGACCCTTAAAGTTTAGTTTAATATTTTTTATTAAATATCATGAGCCCAAGTCCAGATAGCATCCAATATTGTTTTACTCAAAATAATTTTACAGAAATAAAATAGATTCAGCTTTGAAACTTTTATCATCCTGACTACCTTAAAAATTAGCACATTTGTACCAGTCCTTAGCATAATAGAAATTCGTATAACTTAATGGAAAATCAGGGATGGATCCATGCAAGTGCTGAATGTGCAACTGCACAGGGTCCCATGTATTAGAGGGCTGAGGGGCCCCCCGATACACGAGGTCCATGAATAAACTTCGAAATAACAAAATGAGTGTGACTATAGAGCTGAAACATGTAGTTAATTTACTACCTGTACCTGCCCAGGAATGTGAGCTCTCCTTCTGTTAGTCATCTTAACACACATCTGGAGGGGTGCCTGCATATCTGGGAGGCACCCCTGGGTAGTAAATCCAATGCCTATCTTATCTGGATCCAGGTGGCAGAAGCAACAACAGTGGCTGAAAATAATTGGAGGGGGTTGTTCCCAATCCCCTGGTTGCTCCAGAGAGGGCTACCACAGCTCCAGTAGGTGAGGAGGGCAGTTCAAATGAGCAGACCCCACCCCAAGAATCTGAATGGGGGGGTCACAAGTCCCTCCACACTATGGGTTGGCTGAGGAGCCATCCACATGGGACAGGATTCCTGGACCCCTGCTGCCCAGAAGGACCAGGCTCCCTGGAGGAGCTGCCGCCAAATGGCTGATTGGGCGGGGGACCAGAGGAGTGTGCTAACGCAGACTGGGTGCAACTGCATACCATGCAAACCGCTGATTGGGGGACACTCACCCAGCCTGGGTTTGCATACCAGACATCTGACCCGGGGGGGTGGGGCGGAGAGGGCAGAGAAGCACACTCACCCGGCCCAGGCATGCACACCAAACAGCTGATGGGTGGGGGAACAAAGAGGAACGTGCTTACCTGGCCTGGGT
Organism: Sphenodon punctatus; assembly: GCA_003113815.1. Lineage (NCBI taxonomy): Eukaryota > Metazoa > Chordata > Lepidosauria > Sphenodontia > Sphenodontidae > Sphenodon > Sphenodon punctatus. The sequence continues at coordinate 2,028,304 of QEPC01008436.1, read as the reverse complement.
GCGCGTGCCAAACAGCGGATGGGGGCTGAAGGAGCCTGGTGAGTGCGGCAACTGGGGGCAATCCAGCGCTTGGATCCCTAAGGCCTAGGCCTACAAGCTGGGCACATACACCCACCCCTGGGAGGATGCTTTTATAACTTTGCTCTGTTTCTTACATGATGAAAGCTGTTTTGTAGGCATCTTATTTTTTTTTAGGTTGAATGTATGGCATATGGCCACTCTTACTAATAAACTGAACTGAATTGATTGGTCAGGCAAAGCATATCAGCACGCGCCACACAATGCCAGGACGCAGTGATGGAGTGATAGGAATGTATATTATGCATTGTTAAAGTATACATAAAATACACATACTTTAACAATTACCATTAGATATTCCTGTGTTTCGAATAGCCCATGCCACCATTTCACACAGGTCCCCCAACTTCCTTGGCTCTGGCTCTGTGGAAATGTTTGTAATATAATTTCTTAGTTTAAGTGCACGTGTGTCTGAGAGCACACACATTTATGAAAAGTTTTTTGTTTTTTTAAAATTATTATTATTAACGGCTCTCGCTTTCACCATGGCCACATGACAAAAATACAAAATACAGAATACATAAATCCAAAATGAACATCATCGTCTTTTATCGCCTTACACCAGTAAGCGATACATACAGAATACCAAATATAAAATTGCCTTGCTCTTTTACAGGGGTTACTTCAGCAGAGCTTGACCCCTGATGACTTTAAAGTAAAGAAAAGTAGTAGAAGCTTGGACCTAGCCTCCACCACGGCCAGGCACTATACAACGGGATTTAAATATATACATAGCGACCAATGATACAGTAACATTTTGTCTAAGGCAATTCCACCGCCTCTGGAGGGGGAATTCAGATCTTAAGTTCCCCAATATGAGTTAGTAGAGCAGTCTGTAGTAGAGCAGAAGGAAGCCTATATTCAATTTATAAAATGTTATAATCTACTGAGCTCCTTCAATCAAGCTCTTATTTCTAGCCTTTTGCTGGCTAACCAAATGCAAGTCGCTATTGCCTGATTCCCTTCTTTAGAGGTGAAGTTTACCAATATTCCAAGAGTGTCTGAGCATTCTCATGTCATTTGTCTTATAAGATGGGGGAATACCCAGATAGATCTCCAGGCTTGATAGTACGGACATCTCATTACGAAGTGGTCCACCGTCTCAATTTCACCCAAGCTGCAAGTACAGCGGCACAGCTCATATTCAATACGAGCATATCTGCCATCTGCTACTGCCATTTGAATCAGCTGAAATTTCAATAGCGTATATGCCCTACATAGGGCCTTATTTGAAAGTTGGTCCAAATAAGGTTCAAAAGCAACCCTACTCTTGATCATTCTGAGCCATGGGGTTACTTTCCATTTGTGCACTATTTCAAGATCTAGCTGACTGGCTATATCCTTGATTCTACCATCTATTTATTAAAATAATTTAAATTCGGTTTCATTTTTCTCATCTTCAGTTCATCCCTGCTCCCATTAAAGTCTTTACTTTCTGATCCCCCATTACTATGGGTGCTTTAAGACAAACATCTCCCCACACACTACCCACCCAACTCCCACCCATTCCACATGTAGCAGGGCACCACTGCAGCCCTGCAATATGTATAGTTAATGGGAAGGAGATTGTCTAAAAGTACCCTCAGACATTTTTGTATCTTTTCCATAGCCATAAGGCCACTATCATTCCAGATATTGAAATATGTATATTTTAAAACTTTTTGGTATGCCAATTCCATCCCTCCTCAGTCATACCTTTAGCATTTCAGGACAGGACATTACAGGGCTAAGATGTCAAAGCCAAGGATGTAGCATATACCACCATAAGGGGGCTTAACCTTTTTAACTTTTCTATATATAGTATTTGGCACATGGAGTTATACTTTAGCAGATTTTCACTTCAGTCTTCACTTATATCACCATTTCCTTTATGGTCAAGAGTGTAACCAATACCACAAAATAATTGTCATCAAATGCTGCCAACTTCTGTTTCCTATAGTAACTCTCTTTGCAAAACACCCTGTATTTGTGGTGAGCATAGAATTAAATAGACCCATGTGACTCTTTTTGCTAAACGAAAGAAGAAAATTCACTTCTGGTTAACTGTCAAAGTATTCTTTGTTGGTCTCATACTATTACCATATGATCTTTAGAAAAGAAAAAGAAAAAAAGCTTTTTTATAGAATCAGATGAAGATACAAAAATGGCCTGTTAAGTTATCTAATACCCCTACACACAATGAAAGGTTATTTCTTATATGTGATATCCAGTGCCCTGTTTATTAGCATGTCTAAATGTCACCAGTAGTTTTAAAACATTCTAAAGAAAACTAATTCATTCTAAGAACAAATCTCTATGCGTTATTCATGGTAGAGAGTTAAGCCATACTGTGCTGGTGATGTCTGACCGTGCTTTAGAAGGACTGATTGTCTTAAAAGGCTTCATGTAGCACAACTAATTTTGACACTGAGCTAGACATGTTTATTTTAAAATAGACTTTAAAGCAGGCTTTTCAAAGCTTGGCAGAAAATAGAGGAGATGGGGGGAGCAAATATAGGAGAATTTGACAGGCTAAGTAGTGTTCAAGTGCAATGGATTTAGTTTACAATATTAAAAATGAGCTTGATGTTAGCTCACCCGTTGGTGATGGAAGGTGGGCTACATGCTGACAGAGCTAATAAAAGGAATAACATATTTTATGAGTGAAGAGTTAATATTGTAATAGCTATTATGAAAGGTTATCAGCTTTACCTAAGGGAATATTTGTCCCAGATATTGAACAGAACAGACAACTCTGTTATTTCCCCCCCATAATAATTTTATATTATCAAAAATAAACTTTGCATAACTCAAAATTACACTTGCAAAATACATGTCATAAAGTGTAAATTTTTTAAAAAGCAAAAAGGTTTTAGCCAGAAATCCCTATATTGATTTTGGAAGGAAACTGTGGATTTCTCCCCAACCTATGTTCAAGCTTCGGTAGCTTCGGAGAAGTGTATAACAGGTCAGATTAGGTTGATCCATCTCCTACTGTCCATTCCCACCCCCTAGTGGGTTGGGTGTAATATTATAGAAATGGATTGGTCATTTACTATTTTCTAATTTAATAGTGAAGACTTATATGGCTTGATGTGATATTAACATTTCTTGTTTTTAAATTATTATATCAAAACTCGCTGATACAATAAACTTATGATTGATTGATATCCTGACCAACTTGACTAAGGGTATTTTCAAATGTGATGCTACCATGGGTGGCCATGCTTACTCCAGCGTGGCCACCCATGGTGGTGTCACATCTACTCCCGCCCACCAGATGTTAACTGCAGGTGGGAGCAGAGTACATCCCAGAACGTGGCAGGGCTAGCGCACATCCCAGATTTAGCCCTGCTACAGTCTGGGGAAGCCTATATTGGACCATGGTAGAGCAGTCCATCACATCTGATGACCCATTTATGAAGGGAGAGGCGACAGGATTTGGCAACAGAGTCAATGTAGGGTTTAAAAGAAGCTTTTCTGGAGCTTTTCTCGGCAGGTACAGCAGCCGCATAGACTGCCATACCCACCAATCAGGGATGAGGACCAGGCCATGCTAAGCAGCGTGTGGGGCAGGGCTGTGTGGACCACATCCGCACCATTCCCCACCCCCTTCCCAGCCCCGGCCTCCGTCACTTTTGTTCGGCGGTGGAGCCGGTTTCTGCCCATGGTGGGGGCTCTCACCATGGGCAGGATCAACATTACAACTCAAGGAGCCATCACATTTGAAAATACCATAATACTCCTTAAGAATTTGTCCAATCCTTACGGAATGGATAAAGCATGTGGAAGACAAGCATATGAAGAAAGGCTGAATAAACTAGGTATGCTTAGCCTACAGAAATGAAGACTAAGTGGAGACATGAAATCAGTTTGCAAATATCACCTCTACGCTGATGATACTCAACTCTATCTCACTACTCCCTCTCTCTCTCCATCTATACAAGCTCGCCTCACCAACTGTCTCTCTGATATCTCTACCTGGATGTCTAAACGTCAACTCAAACGCAACATGGTAGCCTAAAACTGAACTCCTTATCTTCCCCCCTCATCCTTCCTCTCCCTCTTCCCTGTTGATCCTCATTGATTGGGTTACCATCCTTCCTGTCCCCCAAGCCCGTAGCTTAGGCTTCATCTTTGACTCACCCCTTTCTTTTAAACCCTACATTGACTCTGTTGCCAAATCCTGTCGCCTCTCGCCTCTCACTAAGATTTGCCCTTTTCTCTCTGTCTCCTCTGCCAAAACCCTTGTTCATGCCCTGGTCATCTCTTGCCTCGATTACTGTAACCTCCTTCTCACTGGCCTCCTCCGCTCTCACCTTTCTCCCCTTATCTCCATCCAAAATTCTGCTGCCAGGGTCATCCACCTCACCCGTCACTTTGACCACATGCAGTCCCTCCTCTCCTCTCTTCACTGGCCCACCCTTCCTGAACGAATCCTGCACAAGCTCCTAGTCTTCACCTATAAAGCTCTTCACAACCTTGTTCCCCCCTACCTCTCTGCACTAATTTCCCTCCGTACTCCAGTCCGTGAACTCCGCTCCTCCTCTGTCCACTCTCTCGCCCTTCCATGCCTCCCCTGCTCCCCTAACCACCTTTGTCCCTTCTCCCTAGCTGCCCACCATGCCTGGAACTCCCTCCCTGCCCATATCCACCTCGCCCCCTCCCTTTGTACCTTCAAAACCCTCCTCAAGACCCACCTCTTCCGCTCTGCCCTCCCCGACGTCTTGCTCCCATCACCTAACTCCTGCTGATACCCTCCATCCAGTACAATCTGTTACCTGAGGTCTGTGTACTCATATCCTCACCACATGGACCAACCAACCATCATTCTTGATGTAACCAAGCAAAGCGCATGCACCTGGGACCTCGCATCCTCGTGAATGTTACACTCCTTGTTTCTCCCTCTGTTCCCCTTCCTTCATCCCCCACCCCCACCTCTCATTGGAAACCCTAGGGCAGGGACCGTGTTTATACAATTACTTTGTAAAGTGCCAGGTACATTGCTTGTGCTATATAAATGCTTGCTAATAACAAAATAATAAATATCTAAAAGTATACCACAAAAAAGATGGTGAACATTTGTTCCCCACTGTCACAGGTAGAACAAGAGGGAATGGGATTAAATTGCAGCAATGTTGTTTTTGGTTAAATATTTGGAAAAATGTTTGTAACTTTAAGTACTGTTGGGTAATGGAATAAGTTACCGAGGGATATTGTTGAATTTCCTTCTTTGGATAGTTTCAAAACCCATCTGGACAAGCATCTGTCTGCAATGCTGTGGAGGCAGCCAATAGTCTGCATTGGAGCGGGACTAGTTGATGCTTGGTGCCATCCCATGCTGCAATTCTTTTATTTTAATAAATAAGTATAAGAGTTTGACAGTGTTCCAAGTAAGACTTTCTGGCTTGGCAATTATCCCAGTAGAGCACTCTTGGGCAAGGAATAATGGTTTTGATGGCATGAAAGATTATTCTTCATCTCAAAAAGCCAGGAAAGTTAATTTGAAATAAGCTACTTTATTTTAAAATTTCAAATATATGCATTTCTTAAAATAGACAGCAGTATCTTAGCAAATAACATAATAAATACTGAGAAAATTTTAACTTCAGCATGTCATATTGCCTTTTCATATATAACAATGTAATATTAATAGGGCTGCAACTCGATTAAAGAATTCTTAGTTGATTAATCTGTAGGGTTTTAGTCGATTAATCGATTAGTTAATCAATTGAAATTTGCATACAATATGTAAACGTGAGTAATTGGAATTCCTGGAATTCCATTCCTCTTGCCTGCAGGGCTGGCCCCAGGCATGTGCCACATGTGTGGCTGCACATGGCCCTGCAGCCAGCTGGGGCCCCGCGCTTGCCTGGCTGGGCTGCAAACTGCAGCCAACTTCTCCCCCAATAAATTCTTCTGTCTCCCTTCTGGCTCCAGTCCCCATCCCTCACCTGCCTCTGCCTGCTAATAGTGCTGCAGCAACAGCAGCAAGATACCGGACACCAATCAAACTGGGAGATAAAGCTGTTTGTTTACAAACAACTCCTCCCCAGGTGAGTGATTAGAAGATTGTTGCCTTGTAAAAAAGGTTCTTCGAGATGGGCCCCAACATTCTCACAACTGGGTTTGTTGTGCATGCTCACCCTATTCAAATAATAGACCACATGATGGTGTTGAGCTCCTCTAGTATAAAAAGCACTCTCCCCCTCTGAATGACAGTTCCTTCCAACCCTTTCTAGGAATATAAGAAAATTCCATGGGGGCTGGAAGGGTGGGTGCTGTGGGAATGTTTGGAGACATCGCAGGCCCTGTTTTATATGTGTTTTATACATTTTAAATGTTTATATATGTTATTTTAGGTATTGGATTGTTTTATGGTATTTTATGATTGTAAGCCGCCCCGAGCTGGGTTCAGGATGGGGCGGGGTATAAATGCAACAAACAAATAAATAAATAAATATCTCAAAGAACCTTGTTTACAGGGCAGCAACCTTATTAATTAATTATTATTATTATTATTATTATAAGCACTTGTATAGTGCCAGCTGTGTACCTGGCGTTTTACAGAACAATGAGATGGATGCGGTCCCTGCCTATGGCTTACAATCTAAAAGACTCGGGGGG
>QEPC01008436.1:2008651-2021364 GCA_003113815.1 Sphenodon punctatus | reverse complement strand
GAGGGGGCAGAGGAGGAGCGGAGAGTGTGTGTAGGAGTGTGTAAGGAGATAAGGGCTGAGAGGTAAGGGGGAGCCAGGTTGTGAAGGGATTTGTAAGTAAATACCAGGAGTTTGTGAAGGATGCATTGGGGGAGGGGGAGTCAGTGAAGTGAGGAGAGGAGCGGCCGCACATGGTCGAAACAACAGGCTGAGTGGATGACCCTAGCAGTGGAGTTTTGGATAGAGATAAGGGGGGGGAGCAAATGAGAGCAGGGGAGGCCAGCAACGAGGAGGTTGCAGTAGTCAAGGCAGGAGATGACCATAGCATGAACAGGGATTTTGGCTGAGGAGACAGAGAGAAAGGGGCGAATCCAAACAATGTTACGGAGGGCAAAGCGAACAGAGTTGATGTAAGGTTTAAAGGAGAGGTGAGTATCGAAGACAAAGCCCAAGCTATGGGCTTGGGGAACGGGATGGATGGTGACACCATCAATAAGGATGGATAAAGAAGAGGGGGAGGAAGGGAAGGGAGGAAAAATAAGGAGTTCAGTCTTAGCCATGTTGAGCTTGAGCTGGCAGTGGGATATCCAGGCGGAGATATCAGAGAGACAGTTGATGAGGCGAGCTTGGACAGAAGGGGGGAGAGAGGAGGTAGACAGATAGAGTTGAGTTTTGTCAGCGTAAAGGTGATATTGGAAACTGAGGGAGGCAATGAGTTTGCCTTGGGGAACCCCTACCAAGAGGGGGAGGGAGGAGGTGGTGAAATTGGGAAGACACACATTGAAGGAGCGGTCAGAGAGGTAGTAGGAGAACCAGTCAAGGACAGAGCCGCAGAAGTCCAGGGAGCGAAGAGAGTCCAGTAGGAGTGAGTGGTCGACAGTGTCAAAGGCAGTGGAGAGGTCAAGGAGGACAAGCTCCTTACAGACCATTTTTACATGGCTCCACCAGGTGAGGGGGTCTGTGGGTGCAGCGGTGCGTGGGCAGTGCATGCAGACGACCACACGTGCATCCCCACTTACCCCCCACTCACCTGCACCCACAGAGTAACCACTGTTTTCCCCAGTTGCTCCGTGCGTGGGGACAAGAGAGGGGTGAGTGGGGATGCGTGTTAGGTGGGTGCATGCAAGCAGCCCCACTCACCATGGGCGCGTGTGCTGCGTCGTTCACATGGGGCTCCCCCACCCACGGACACGCAGAAATCTGTGTGTTCATGGGTGGGAGAGGTCCATGCAAAAAGGGCCACATTCTCACAACTGTCTTACTTATAGTATCTTAGGTAGAAATTTAAGATGTAAAGCAATAGCTATTCTATCTTGGAAAATGTGCACATATGGTTCTGAGATTATTATGGCTGCTATTTCACTAACTCTTCTTAATGAAGTTATTGCTAACAGGAATACATTAAGCATAATGCGCTTAATAGGCTGGCTGCATTTTGGGTGTCTTGTGTATTTTGATAGCAGCATCTCTGTACCAGTCACACCACATGCGTGCACAAGGCACAGGCAGCACCAGCAGCAAGAAGCAACAGGCCCTGGAGGCCAGACTGGCTAAGCTCACCTCCCTCCCCCAGTAAGGCAGCAGACACAGTCAGTCTCTCCATACCTGCCCACCCAACTGCCCCTGCCCCTCATACCTCAGGGACCGCCTCGCCCTCCGCGCCCCAAGGCGGCTTCTGCGGTCTGCCGGGGGTGCCTTCTTGGAGGTCCCCCGTGTTAAGCAGGGGGCCACAATGGAGAGGGCATTCTCGGTGGCCGCGCCGCGCCTTTGGAACTCCCTTCCAGAGGAAGCTTGTCTGGCCCCAAGCCTGTTGACATTCCGGCGATGTTGTAAAACCTGGCTGTTTGCCCAGGCCTTTGGGGAGGGGGGGAGGGGTTTTATCTCCCCCACCTAACTTATAACTTATTATCTATATATTGCTAGCCTTGTTTTAAATACTTTTATATTGTATTGAGTGTTTTAAATTGTTGTATTTTATTGTTGTAAGCCGTCCCGGGCTGCATGGCAGGAGGGGCGGGATATAAATTTATTAAATAAATAAATAAATAAATAAATAAAAACCAGTCCTGGGGACTGGTGGTAGACGCTCAGCTGGGGGAGAAAGCATTGGGAGGCCATGCTTGTCTATGGTCACTTGGCTGAGCGCCAGGTAAGACAGCCAAGAGGTGCCAAGCCAAGAGGTGGGCGGGGAAGAGAGAAACATGGGAACGCCATGCTTCTCCATGGCTGTTCGGAGGGTGGAGAATGGGAATCCTTCCTGTCCAGGAGGAGTAAATTTTCTGTAAATGTTATGTAAATTTAATGTAAATGTACACATTTGCAAATTAGGTCAGGCCTAATTATGCTAATTAGGCCCCATCCCAAGACTTCACACATGACTTCACAAACTCTGGGGCCGACCCTGGTGGGTCTCAGACCCTCCTTCCTCCCTGGGCTCTGCAGAAGGTTAGAGCCTCTGCGACCCCGTCTGACTCCTCCTCACATCATGTCCCTCTTGGAAGGGGGCAAGGCATCAGCTGCAGGCCCCCAGCCAGTGTAAATGAGATCATTTTGGCAGGTGCTTCTGCACACATGCCACATCATGATGTGGGCCCAGCTTTCATCCAGAGAAGTAGCCAGCACCAGCAGCAGGGCTGTGCACCTGTGCTGAACAGGAGCCAGTTGGGGGGTGGGGCGGGCAGTGAAGTGAATCCTCCCTTTCCTTCAAGCTAGCCAATAAGTTGATGTGGAGGAGGGAACTTGGCTTCAGTGGCTGCCAGTCACTAAACGATCAGTGAGTGAACTGAACTGCTGGAATCCACCCAACCAGTGCAATGTGACCTGACACTGTCCCCTAAGCTGCCATGGCAGCAGGACGTGGAAGGCCATACAATTAGCGTTCATAGTGAGAATGGTGGGTGGAGGGGAGCGGTGGCAAATGTTTTGAGTAGCAGAGGGCTAGGCAGGCAGCACAGGGCCCAAAATATGTCCAAAATTAAAGAGTCAATTATTAATAAGTGGGCATTGTTGAATGTGACTTATTTGGCTTTTATATAATTTTCATAACTCCCCCAGTTTGGTGTTTCATTCGGGGGGCCCCAAAGCCTTTCTCAATGCTGAATCAGGCCTACGTATAGTATTTCTGAAATCTAGCCAGTGATCATGAGATGATTTGGTCTGCCTGATCTACATCATCCTTGGCTCCATGCTTTAGAATCAAATGGACTTACCACTTAGTGCTTTCCTACAAACATATACTTGGATGTAGTTAAGCCATAGGACACTTTTATTTCTGAAGCATTCCTCTGTCAAGAGCTCTAAACCAAAGTTTTTCAGAAGTAGGAAGAGATGCATGTACTCCTGACAAATGAGTACATACTTCCCTTCACTTTTACTAGTGCTGAAACGAGAATCAAATTGATTCTCACGATAATTTACAAGTATCGAGAATCGCTGCCGAGATTTCACAGCTTTTTCGAACCCCAATTAAGATCTCAAATGAAACTGGATTTATCGGTTACCGCAATTTACCATTTACTGTGTTTACCAGTTATCATGAGTTTTGTTGTTTTTCGGTTTTATTGGTATCGCAATTTACCGTATGCCAGCTTTACTGGTTATGAACTGCCATTTACCATTATTAGTTATTGGTTACCAGTTTATTACCATGTTTATTGGTTTATTGGTTATTTGGTGGTTGTTGTTTTTGTTATTGGTTATTGGTTATTGTTTATTGGTTATTTGTTGTTTGGCTATTGGTTTATTGGTTTGCCACCATGTTTATTTGTTATTGGTTTATTACCATGTTTATTGGTTATTGGTTTATTGGTTACCGTGTTTCTTGGTTATTGGATTTGACTCACAGGCAACCCAGTAAATGGTAAACAAGATTCTCAACTGAAAATTGTTGAGACACAGCAATTTCCTCATTTATCATTTCTTGTTTAAAACGAGCCAAGAATCGTGATTCTTCGCGATAACCGAGAAAAACTTGAAATCGAGTTTCAGCCCTACTTTTTACTTAAAAGCAATTGTAGCATGAATTTTTTCATGTTTTGATAACATTGTTTGTCATGGCCATTAGGGAGAGAAGATTGAGAAGTAATTACGTCTATTTTTAGTTGTAGGCAGAATGGTACTGAAAGGGGGTAGTAATTACTTCAGTTTAATTCAATCAAAGTTGCTGTTTTGGTTTAACATTGTTCATTAGAATATGCTCTTAGTTTTGGTATAGTGGAAGGAGTTCCCAGCAACGTTTTTCAAACTACAGTCAGTCTTCTGCACAGGAAACAGAATGCTACTGAAACACCAGTAGGTTGGCCTTATTTTCTACAGTGTTGCTGACACTTAAAGATATTCTGTCATAATATTTAACAGTCTGTCTTCTAATGATAGTATCAACTTACATTTTCCATTGCAGTCAGAGGTCACAGAAACATCTTATATAAAAGCTCAGGAAGCCCTGGGGAAGATACAAATAGTACAGTTCTTATTCTGCCAGGAGGATCTATGATCTGTGATCCTAAACACTTTACCTTTCATTATTGTGGTATGTTTTGCTCTTTGTTTCTATTTATTTGTTCTTTATAAAAATAGGACTGATGACAGGTTTCTAACCATTATTATTTATTAATTATTATTATTATTATTGGTTATTATTATTATACTACCAATGTATCTGGCACTGTACAATCATTAATTAGAGGGGGTTTACAATTGAGGAGACAATTGAGGGCAGCATAGGGAGAAACAGGGATACATTCATGAAATTGCAGGTATAGGTGCTTATCTTAAAGGGGAGAAGGAGACTTTGACTGAAGCTGGACTTAGGATTTTAGCACCCATAGGAAACTCGGGCTGCCGCCCCTCCGCCTCGGAGCTTTGGTGCATGCGCAGGCTGTCGTCTGAGGCAGGGTTGGCAGTGCCCAGCACGAAAGCAGAGTTCTCTTCCTCTGCATTTGGCAACACAGCAGAACATGTTTGCATGGGGAAGGGGCTCAGGCAGAATGCGGCTTCTGCAGGTGCAGGGGTCACCCCCTCTAAACTGAGGGAAGTGCAGTTGAGGTGGCAGGGGAGGGGGACACTGTGACCGGGTGGATGCAGGCTGAGAACAGAATCCCCCAAGCCCTCAAAATCTACCACCCTCCAAAAAATCTGCTGTCTTAGGCAGTTGCCTATGTTGCCTGCCCCCAAGTCCGGCCCTGAGTGTTGGTTTGGCACAACAGAGTCTTAGCTGCCTTTGAGTCATAAAATGCTGAACCAATCACTACCATAAGAATGAATTTGTGCCATCAGAGACTGGTTGATTTCACTGAGCTTTGCTGATGCAAGTGTATTTGTTTACCCAGTTGAAATCTGATGATATCGCTTTTTTGTCGAATCTATGAGTTCTGCTTTTTTGTTGTTTCAAAATCTAAGGATCCTCTCCCCTTTTCTATTTTGTCCCTCTTCATCACCATCACCATTGTGCGTTCTTTGGAATATACCACTGGTTTTGCTGAATTATCCAGGAAACATGCTGTTGAGTGATGTGAAGCAACCCTACTCTCTCCTAGTGCTGCAGCAATCACTAAGAGTGTGTGGGTGTGGGAGGGGGCAACTATCCTCTTTTCATGAAAAAATTTCTTTCTCCCATGAACCCTCTGCCACAAAAGTCAATAGCCAGATAGTTAAAGAATGCATAGAGGTGCATACCTATATGCCATATAAGCACACTTCTGTGTGTGCAGCTGCTGCTGAATTTCCAGGACATGCTGGATATTTGATTGAGCTAGGGTGAATGGAGAGGACAATCTGTTAAAGAAAGTATCCATAAAATAATCAAGCAGCACTATTTCTATACTATCTCTACTTTTAAATTTGTGCCTGTAGTTCACTCTCACATTATGACTCTGATATAGATGAGAAAATAGTTGCTCCCACTACAGTTGTCAGATTCAGTATTTTTTGTTGAGAATGTGAGCTAAATTAGGCAACTGACCATTTTCCCCACAGTGTGAAAGAAGGCAACAGACTCAAAAGCTGGGTTAACAAGGCTGCAACACTTAGCTTTAAGACTCTTAGCTTTAAGAGTCCAGGTTGAGGGTTAAATTTAGCTTTCATTTTGGATTGGGGGTTCAAAAGAAATACCAAGTTCCCATTCCAAAACCAGAACCAGTTCCAATGCCCATGGGCAGGAAGGTATCACTGCCTTTGTGTAACCAACTGCCATGACTTCATAAGGGGTTCAGGAGGGGAGAAAGATGGGCTGCCAAAGCTAGGGACCAGTATTGTCCTGTCAAGCCACCAGGGTTAGGGGTGTGCACCAGGGCCACATGTCATTTTTCATTTTTCATTATCGTTTTTGTTATTAAAATGTATCATTTTCATTTTTGTTAATAACAATACGACATTTTTCATTATTGTCGTTACTGGTTGGTTATATTCCTATCCTATAATCCTAATATATAGAATAATAAAGCCTAGTATATAAATATCTAATCTATATATATATATATACAACTAATATCTATATCTATATGATATATGGACGAGGGAGACAGACAGGGGAAGGGAAAAGGAAAACTCAGAGGTACATCCATTATCTCTAATATATCTGTGTTCTATATCTATCATCTAAACTATACTACCTATATCTATCTCTGTGTGTGTGTGTACACGGGGAGACGGGCAGGGGAAGGAAAATGTAAGGGTAAGGAATAAGGATTGGAAAGGTAAGATGGTAGGGAAATATATATAGGAGGATTTATAGTGAAAGCACCAGCAGATTCTGCAAATGCATCCTGAAATAGCAATAGATAACACAGAATGAAAGTCAAGCAGCCCAGCCCTGCAGTATAAAAGGTTGCACTGCTCCCCTGATTGGTTCTGGGAGGCAGGAGGCATTGTACAATCACAGGGTGCCATTCAACTGCCTGGGACCTACTTGTGCTGCTCATTGGCCAGCGATTACATCCATTAGGTTTTTCCCCTCCCAACATAAGCCCAGTTCAAGACTTCAACACTGTTTCTGGCTTCAAGATGTCTGCTCCCTCTTTCCCTCATCACATTTCCCTCCAAAAAACACCTGCCAGGCTGCTAGGCAATAACGAAATCAATAACAACTTTCATTATCATTATTGATTTTGTTATTTTTGTTATTATTGCAATAATAATAATGAAAATGACAAATTTAGTTTTTGTTATTGATATATTTAAAAAATGACATGCACACCCCGAACCAGGGTTAGAGGTGATGATGTGGGTCGCACACCCCCTTTTAGGCTCTAATCTTCCCCAACCTCATAAAGAAATGTCTCCCTTTGCTTCATTTTCTTTCCTTGTCCATGATCTAGTTTACCCCTTCTGTACCTCTGCTTCAAGAACAGACAGCTTTGCTTAGCATGCTTAACTCCCCCATTATCAGACCGAATTAGAGCATTGCCATTAGCGCCTCTTGTAAAGTGTCCAAGTACAATTCAATGCCCTCAGGTGAGAGATGCACACTATAATCCCTAAACAACTCTAGTTTTAGCCAGCAAATTGATCCTCACTCGATCCAACCTCCCACTGCAGTTGTTAGATTCAATATTGTTTGTTTAGAATGTGAGTTAAATTAGGCAATTGACCATAACATTTCCCCCAAAGCGCAAAAGAAGGTGACAGACTCAAAAATTGTGTTAAAAAGACTGCAACTCTTTATTTCAAATAAAGCTTTCATTCTGGATTGGTGATTAAACAAACATCAAATCCCATTCCAAAACCAGAATCAGGTCCTGCTCACGTATCCAGTGCCTAATTTCTCAATTAACCTTTTTTCTAGCCCTGTTCACTCTATGCAGTTAATTGCTCTACAGCAATTGTATATAAACACAATCCATGTCTGGAGCATGAGCTCCTGATCAACCTATAATCCCTCTTGATCTTATGTACCAGCTGTAACCCCAATACCCCAGGAAGATCATCCCCCCCAAAATGTGTTATCAGCATGTGTGAGTGCTGGTCACTTTACAGTTCATGAACCATTGGCATGAACTGATTCCACACTATGCTTTTACTCTTGCAAAATAATTCGGCCCATCTGCTCAACCCCAACTTTGAGCCCCATCTGCTGTGCTTGGATGCTTCCAGTGCCTAGTACAAAATGCTGTGTCTGAGGATCCAAATCTGAGTCAGCTCACCCAGCTCAAGTCTTTCTAGGAAGGCAATTGCTGGAACAGGCAGAACCTTTCACCACCTGGCTTCCTCACTTGCCCTCCTCAGCTTTATAGCCATTTTATTTTTTGTTCTAATGATTTTTAGATGGAATGGACAGGACGAATTTTAGTAGGGGATGGTTTGAGTGGGGGCAGAGCCATAGCTTCCCCAGTGAGAGAGTGGGTATGGACATGGGGGCCTGGATCTGAGGGTGGTGCTATGCCCTGGTGAGGGAAGGTAGGAACGGGGGTGAGGAGGATACAGGTTGTGCTATGACCGCCAAGTGAGAGGGGGGTATGGAGAATTAGGAGTGGGGTACTGGTACCACAACATTCCCTCCCCCCCCCGTGAGAGGGGGTATAGGCAGGTGGGAGGGGAGGGTTGTTAGGACCCTCTGATGAGAGGGGGTATAAATATGGAGAATTGGGGTGGAAGGGCTGAAGCAAGAGCAAGTATTCCCATTCTGAAAGAAAGAATTGTATTAACTTATTAAAACATTTGATATCCTGCCCCTTCTGCCAATGGCAGCTCGGGGCAGCTTACAATATATACAGTTACACATATAAAAAATACATGATCAACATAAACATAAAACATGTAAAAAAGAGGGAGAAGGCGAGGAAAAAAGGGAGAAAAAATCCCCTCCGGGAAAAGAGGAGGGAAGAAATAAATACCCCACCCTTGCCACCCCCCATAAAAATAAAACCCCACCCTCACCCATCTCCCTCTCCAAAGGCCTGGCGGAACAGCTAGTCTTGCATTGATGTTGAAAAAGGAGAGGTCTGGAGCCACCTGGGTCTCTACTGTGGGGTGGGAAGTCCCACAGCCTCGGCACGGCCATCAAGAATGCCATCTCCACAGTCACACACACACACACACACACACACACCCCGGGATACCCAGGGGACTTCGAGGAGGTTGCTCCTGGTTGACCGCAGGGACCGATTCACAGCACAGGGAGTGAAGCGATGCCCCAGATATATGGGGCCCAAGCCGTATAGGGCTTTACAGGTAAGAACCAACACCTTGAATCAGGCCCAGAGACTATAGACAGCCAGTGCAGAGAACGGAGCACCGGTGTAATATGCTCCCGTTCCCATAAAGAAATGGGCTGCTGCATTCTGCACCAGCTGCAGTCTCCAAACCATCACCATGGGCAGCCCCATGTAGAGCACCTTAAAATAGTCTAGTCTTGAGGTGATGAAAGCTTTAATGATTGTTTCAGACTGCAACCTGGCCACTTACGGCTGAAGTCATCGCACCAGATGTAATTGGTGGAATACGCTCCTCACCAGAGCTCCAAACTGGGAGTCCAGATAAAACTTCGCATCAAGACGCACTCCCAGACTCGAAACCTGGGGAACCAGTGCGGGGGCGAACCACGCCAATGACAGGGGATGCCACACCCACCCCCTTTCCCACTAGCATCACCTCCATCTTGTCAGGATTAAACTTCATTTGGTTCAACCTCATCCAGTCACCCACAGCCGCCAGACATCATGTAAGCACCAAGACTGTGTGGTCTGAGTTGGATGAAAACGAGAGATACTTTAGGGGTGTGCATGTCATTTCCGTTATAGCAATAACGAAAATGAAATTTGTCGTTTTATATATAAACTAGATATTGTGTGTATACCAATACCAACAACTAATACCAATAATGATACCAAAAACAAAATCTTCATTTGAAATCGGTACCGATACCAATAACGACAATGATAATGATAATGAAAAACATTTTGTTATTAACAAAAATGAAAATGACATATTTTAATAATGAAAACAATAAAGAGAACTAAGAGATAGCATTGAGTGTCATCAGCAGATTTATTTATTATTAAAATTTATATGCCGCCCCCTCTATAAGCATCTCGGGGCGGCTAACAACATTTTAAAATACATAACTAAAATACAATTAAAAACAACCTAAAATCTCCAGATTAAAATAACCCATACCCAAACCCTCCCTAACCCAACCCACCCAACCCAGTTTGTTGATTGATGACAACCAACTCCAGAGCTCCTCACCACCTCACCTAGTGATTGTATATACACATTGAACAGGAGAGGGGACAGAATGGAACCCTGCAGGACTCCACATGAGAGGTCCTGGGGAGATGAAAAATTATCCCCGAGCACCACTCGCTGAGTTATTCAACCGCTGACCTTCTTGCTTCAGCAACCACAGATCCTCAGTAAACCAAGGAAGCCTTTTGTGCCAACACCTAGGAAGCTGATGCCTACATGCCGTCTGGTCAGTGGCCTCAGTCAGTGAAATGTTCCAAATAGCAACGAGATCATCGAGCATCCGGTTATCAAGATCAGAGGGTAATTCCCCCAGAGCATTCTCGAACCTCTCTGGTTTCATCAGTCTCTGGGGCAATCCAATAGAACTGGTACCATACCCCTCCAGGGGCAGACATGCGCTGGGAGACAGGCCTGTAGGAGGTAATGATCCATCCAGGACAAGGGCATCATTGACACCTTCCCCACCAATGGATCACCTGCCTCAAGGCCAGTGCAGAAAATCAGGTCCAGGGTATATCCCCCATCAGGTGTTGATGACTACTTGAGACAAGTCCATAGTGGCCATAGCAGCCATGAACTCACGCTTTGCTCCTCCAAGACTGGTGTCAGCGTGGATATTGAAGTCTCCCTTCAGGGCCTGCAACTAACATCTTCAGGGACTGCAATACCACCTCCAACACTAGCTCTGCCAGAGCATGCACAGATGCTGCCATACAGGTAGGTGCATGGTATGCTAGCAGCACTCCTAATTTGTCTCCTGCCAAATCAGTTACAAGATGGAGACCCTGAATACCTGACGTAAGCTGCACTGGATACCTCCTAATGGACCATGAGTCCTTAACAACAATGACTACACCGCCTCCCACCGCCCAACCCCGCCCCCCACCGTCCAACCCCGCCCCCCATCCCACTGACGGTGGTTGATGCTGCATGGAGTACCCAGCTGGAACAAAGTCAGTCAGAATAGGCCCAGACTCAGGCTGCTTTTAGACGAGACAAATTTGTGCATAATTGGTGAAAAATGCGTGTGTTTTAATGCTCGTTTAAACACCTAAACCATTTTAAATGCGCATTTGCCATGATCGTGTAAAAGCCAAAACCGTTTTGAATGTGCTTTTTAAATAATGCGCATTTTAAAAAATCAGTTTTGGCATCCCCCGATCATCAAAGGGGCTCAAAATCACTGTGTAAGTCTCACCTGGTGCAGGATGGTTTAACGGCATTGGCTGGGGTATTGGGGGAGGGGGTGTCTCGTGCCTGGAGCCGACCATGCATAGTTGCATGCACTGTTCCATGGCATCCATACTGCTGATTAGCACTTGCAGTGCCTCATTGCCCCTCTCATCCAGTCAGTGGTACTCCATCACTGTAATGACATCCCCCACGCGCTGGTGCATCTATCTGCCCCCACTTTTCTGTGACCTCAGGTATACCTAACCAATGTGGCAGATTAATGGGACTGACCTGCGTAAAGGGGAGGAGCGCTGGTGGATGCTGGGTGAACATGGAACCTGCCCATCCTTTCCTGCAACAGCAGCAGAACAGGATCATGAACAGCATTCCCCATGTCCTGAGGTAATAAATGCACCACCACCTCCTCCCCTATGGGGGAGATATTGGGTGTGCCCACCCCCTCTTGGCTCTTCGGTCCCCCTAGTGATCAAACACTTCACAGTGATGACTCACCCTTTGATTGAACCCTTGCCATGCCTAGACGACCCTTGTTTGCCACCTTCCTCCCCTCTGGGGCAGAGCCAACCCCATTCAGACTGTGTCATGGGGAAGAGGGGGAAAATGGGGAGAGGGAGAATCACACCCCACAATGAATGCGCTCACGCGGCGGGATACCCCCAGGTCCTGCTCGGCAAGGAGGCCCTTGTGACGAATGCCTGTCAGGATAGCGTGGAGGCCCTTAGATCCCAAGGAGATCAGGCCACTATCATCATTGGGCACTGAGCAGACTCCAATACTCAGATCCCTTACAATCGACTAGTACAATCCACAGGGGAAGGAATAGTCCATGACGAGGGGGGGGGGGAGTGCACAAAAGGGGTACCGGAAGGGGAAGGAGAAGGGGAGAGGACTCTCAACTGGGAAGAGGAAAGGTAAAACACAACCCAGGAAGGGGGGGCTCACACTCTGCGGTCGCACCACACACTCCCACAGTTAGTCTGGGAAAACACTAGGGTACACTCACGCACACACTATAACAACACTCAGACCAAAGTGTTAACAGGAGACCCTCTCCCACTCGTGACCTTTCGAGGCAATGTACCCCAATAATCACCGTTCCTCTACTACAGGGGGGAATTAGCTTAATTACTTAAACCGGGGTCTCCGCGTGTTCAAAATGATCAGGCTGATGAGAGTATGCACTAGAGGTGGGACCCCAGGCCCATTACCGGTTACCGGATTTACCGGTTACTGGTTCCCTGAAAACCAGATTCCCGGATTAAATCCGGTATACCGGTACCGGATTTATTTCATTGATTTCAATGGGGCGCTGTGTCCCCATTGAAATCAATGAAATAAATTAATTCCCTCCCCCTCCC
>QEPC01008436.1:1983212-1994813 GCA_003113815.1 Sphenodon punctatus | reverse complement strand
TACATAAGAACATAAGTAGTGCCATACTGGGTCAGACCAACGGTCCATCGAGCCCAGCATCCTGTCTCGGACAGTGGCCAATCACGGGGGCCTGGGAGAAGCACCCAATGAGTTACCAATGCTATCCATTCCCTGTGTGTCATTCCCAGGCTCCCGACAGTAAAGGGTTTTGTTCCCCAATCCTATCTGGCTAATAGCTGCTAATGGATTTATCTTCCAAAAACTTGTCCAAGCCTCTTTTAAACTTAACTATACTGCTGGCCTTGGCCACCTCCTCTGGCAGTAAATTCCACAACCTAATTGTACACTGAGTGAAAATAAATACTTTATTTTGTTTGTTTTTACTCTGCCACCTGTGAGTTTCATGGAGTGTCCCCTAGTTTTAGTACTAGTCGAGAGGGTAAATAACCGTTCCTTGTTTATAAGTTCCACACCACTCATGATTTTATACACCTCTATCATATCTCCTCTCAACTGTCTCTTTTCCAAGCTGAAGCGCCCCAACCTACCAAGCCTCTCCTCATACAGGTGCTGTTCCATACCCTGGATAATTTTTGTTGCCCTTCTCTGTAGCTTTTCTAGTTCTGCTATGTCTTTTTTGAGATGGGGGACCATCTTAAAATTTTGGCTTTTAAGTTTTCGGCACAAACAAAGCCTCGTGAGATGGGGCTGTCCAGGTGTTTAAATAGGCTGGCTATTTGTCATACTCTCATTGGGGGTCCAGCTGATAGTTTAGACGATTGGGGTGTAGAATAGTCATGAATTGGAAGCATCTCCTTAGGAGATGGAAATGAGGTAGGGCACATGGGCAGGGGATGACAGTGTCACTGCCATCCTGGTGGAAGGGGAGCTGACAGAGCACACAACTTATCAGAGGTCAAGAGACTAGTTTTCAATTCTCTGCACTTTCAATTATCTGACAACCCTTCCCCCTTGTTTTCTGGCCACTACTAAGGAGCTACACCATGTGTACCCCACCCACTCACCCCCAGACAGATGTCTGGGTGAAGGGAAGGACCGGTTAGTTTGCTTGGGTTTGCATCAGGAGGCGGCTACCTGAGCAGTACCTCAGGGCACCTTGTCAGTTGATAATTTAGTTCTTTGTTATAGCATTGGACACAGGTTTCACAAGGGGGTGTGTGTGTGTGTGTCCAGTCTTTCACCCCCAGACTGTATGCTCAAAGAATGCAGCCATTATACCCAATCTTTTTATCCTTTGCCTCCTTCCATGATGCAGCAAAAAATAGTATGATGTGTTTCTAGCCAAAGAATGCTTGTGCATATAAACGTACATCGTTTGGCCTGTTTGGGAGTGAGATTCCATATTTTTATTTCTACAATATTACTCCTTGGTATTTTTATTTTGAATTCAGAGTTGGGATATGTTTAATGGCCTGGGCAATTCTTAGAATATTCATTCTGTGATGCATTATTATTTTTTTAGTACAAAAACAGTTGTTTGTGATTTGCACATCCAGCATCTCAGGGCCCCAATCTTCTTGTTTACTAGCCACTACCATAATAATAATAATGCTTATCCCACTTCCCCGAGCGGTGGGAAGTTCCAGGGAAGCCTTGCTGGGTTGGTGTCTTTTTGGCAGGAGAGAGAAACTGGAGACTTACTGTGTCGTATAGGAGTCCATTTATTTACAAACGTACAACGTGAGAGGATGGACTGGGACCAGCTGCCAGCTCCTCTGGCCAGGTCCCACCAAACCCTCCACCCAGCACCCCAGGGGTTCATCAGAAGGCTGTCTCTAGCATGCAACCTCCAGCTAGGCTGCAGCTCTTCCCTCTCTGTCAAGACTGAAAGCTGTCCCACCCAGTGCTCAACAGTACCCAGCCAGTACTTGGCCCCACCTGGCCCAGAACCATTGCTATAAGACGAGAGGCTGCTGTCAGGTGAGCTCAGATGTGGCTGATGATCCTATACAATGTGTTACATTCCTGGGCGATGAATCCCAACAGGGACTTACATTCCCAAGGGTTGGGGCAGATCCCACTTTTAATATTTATTATTTCACTTGTTTCTGCCCTATGAATGTTTCATTTTAAATAGCAGGTTTTTGAGTAATATGTAAAAATGAAAAAAGAGTGTATTTTTGTATTATATGTATATTTTATTGCCACATTTTTATAGTATTATTCACTACTGATAATCTTCATTTTGTAACAAATTTTTGGTGAAAACCATATCTATCTATCTATCTATCTAGAGGAGATGAGAAGGAGTTGTTAGATCAAACAGTGCGTTTCCTGCCAGCTTTTTGGGTTATGTTAGGTTTTAAGTTAGTACAAGGAGAATCCTGGAGACAGAAGTAGTTTTACTATTCTGCAGCTCTTATGTACAGTAGTTGGGTTATATAGACTAGCTTTCAATTCTCTGAGTTCCGTGTTTCACTGAATACCACAATATATTCCCAAAGGAGGAGGTTTTCTCTTCCTGAATCTTTGTTTTCTGCTTGTGTGGAGTAGCTGTTTTTTCATAAAAGTGTTTGGCACGTCTATAGTGATCAGAAGTCATCTTTCACCATGAAACAGGAGCACTGCACTTCATAGAAGAAAGACATTTAGTACATAGGCTGGTATCAACACTAGTATTTGGATACTGGATGATGTGTTACAAGACTGCTGTTAAAAAAAGACAATTTGGTTTATCAAACACAAGTTTTTCATGTCTCTTAGCAAGTATTGATGTTTGGTAGTTTTCTCATGTACTTAGGGTTGTTTGCCTCATAGCCTTGTTGTCTACCATATGAGATTCCTGCTAGCTTTTCTTCAGTGATCTTGCACACAAAGATTACAAGATGGTGGAGCACTCCCATCACAAACTGCCACTTGCTACCTGGTCAGGATCGAGTCTGGCTGTGGAACAAATGTTCACACGGCTGTGCCCGGGTAGGGCTGGAGCCACACAAGTGTGTGGCTGTCTGGCCCTGCCCCCATGCTGCACCCAGAGGCCCACCTCCCCTCCCCCCATGACAGGCAGCCATGGTGGCCAATGATGGCCACTAGGGCCACCTGTCATGGAGGCCACTCTGGACAGGCTGGGAACAGCTGGCTACCGCATGTGATAGCCCGCTGTGGCCTGGTCAGGCAGGCCCAGGCATACTGGCAGCTCGACTCCTGGGTTACAGCCCGGGCTAACCACCAATATGCCCAGGGAAACTCCAGACCAAACATCTAGATGGTCCTCAACAAACGTGATGGTGACCTGCAGGCCAAAGCGGAACCAAGCAGGCCGCATCAGGCCACCATAACATTTGTTAACACCCAAACTTGGCCAAACATTGGTCAAATTGCTTTTTCCCCACTTGCAAATAGCTTTGACTTCATGGTGAAAGAGAGCATGCTTGGCTCCGGCCCAATGGAAATCATCAAAGAGCAAAAACAGATACGCACCCAGCATGCCAGCCATACAGTTTGGGGAGGGGTGGGCGCCCCCTGGCCAGGTAGGGTTGGGACACTGAACCAATGTGTGCCCAACTGAACTAGCTGGTAAGCCCTCTCATGCCTCCAGTGGAGGAATGAACAGATGCACAGCATGCCCCCAATGCCCTGCCCCATCATGACAGGAAACCATGGCAGCCTGTAATGGCTGCCCAACATGGCAGGCCCTGATTCCTGGCAAAGGATGAGGCCATTAACAGATACAAAGGCTCGTGTTGACCTGCCTAGGCAGCCTTTGGCCTAGGCTGTGGGCCTAGAATCATCCAGGAGACCACATCCAGGCCAACCGCCTAATCGGGCTGAGGCAGCAGCGGACCCACATCTGGCAGACCACACACACTCCCCATGTGCCCGTGCGACCCTTGAGATCATCCGTGGGAGCCTTTTTGGAGGTTCCCCGGGCGAGGCGGGTGGCCGGCCACCGACGTTAGATCTTTCTTGGCGGCCGCCCCTGTGCTGTGGAATTCGCTCCCAGAGGCTTGGTTGGCTCCCACTCTCCTGCTGTTTTGGCATGTATGTAAGACCTGGCTGTTCCATCAGGCTTTTGGCAACGGGTGGGGGTGGGGGGTTTCCCCGCATTGTATTGTATTTTAAATTGTTTTAAATTGTTTAAAATGTTTGTTTTTTTAAAAATTATTGAATATTGTTCACTGCCCCGGACTGCCCTGTGGGCAGGAGGGGTGGGATATAAATTTTAAATAAATAAATAAATAAAATAAAATAAATAAATAATAAATAAAAACAGACATGCCTGGGAGTCTCTGGTCCAGGCAGGCCACAGCAAGCCATCATTGCATCTGTTTTCACCCAAAGTTCTGTTTTTTTCTGTGATGATACTTGGAGAAAGGACTTTGCTCCTTCTTCTTCCTTACTCCTATCATTCCCAGAAAAAACTTTGGTTCCAGGATATTCCTTCAGTCACTGCTCTAACCATGACACAAATTAACTAAATAATACTACTAAAAATCATAAAACAGAATTTATTCAGAAATGTCTGGTTTATCAATGCAGGCCTCAAATTTTAATATCTTGGCTGTTTGGAACCATGTGGAGAACTCTGTTTCATCCTTCTGAAACGCACAAAATTAGCCGCATTCAGGCTAAGGGCAGCTTGTGAACAAGACTTCTGTATGAGTGCTATCACAGTTCTTTGTCCATGTCAGTGGCAGCTGGTAGGTTCTAAGTTTGGTGGGGCAGTGGGTGGTGCCAGCAGTAGCCAGGGTCAAGCCAATGGTAGGCGGGTCCAAGCAGAATTCTGAAATTAATATGGAATTTTACAGCCTCAGTGTTTTTTTCCCAAAATGAGCCCACAAAATATCCCAACAAATTTAAGCATTCAAAGGGTGTCTTTAGATATAACAAAGATTGTGTATCAAAACCCCTAGGCACATGTTTGGCCGTTATGTGTAAGCACCATAACAATCCCAACACCAATTCAACCACCCATTGAACACACAATGTGAACACCATGGCATCACAAGGACAATTTGTGCGTTCCAGCTGAACATGAGGCCAGTGTTGTGTCTAATGATATTGCGTGGCATATTTGCAGGTACAACATGGGGAATGAGGCGGCTGCGCTTGTGTGCTGAGATTGGGTGGCGAGCAAAACACTGGTTTCCCCCAAGATGGGCAGTGTGTCTAAACAGCACCACATGGTGAACACAGGGCCAAACCAGTGTTTGTATCAAGGTCAAAACACACATTCAGACACCCATTGACATTATGTCTAAAGACACCCGAAGTCAACTTTCTCATGCACCAAATCACATAGGAACTAAAAAATGCAAATTATCCAGGTTATACTTTCATGGACACTACTGTACAGAAGGTAAACGTTGTTAGTATAGCAGATTCAACACAATTACTTTCAAAGCAAACAGAAAACTGTTCGTTAATGCTCTTTGACAACAAGCAACTACACAGACTGACTGATGGAGGCCCGCAAGCAGAAAAGAGGGTTGAAACAAACAACAGCAAATTTTGAGTTCACATGTACAAATGGAGAAAAACGTAATGAGAACCCATCTTGTATATAAAGCATGAGTTGCTATTTTTTCAAACACATTAACTAACAGGTCAGACTCAGAGTTTAAAGCAATAATTAACCTGGGGTTCTTTTCATTTGCATTCAAGCCAATGGTGCCAAATACCGCAGCCATGTTTTCAATCTTCTCTCCACAGCTTCGGAAACTTGCTTTCTTAGTGAAAGCCAAAAATCACAGGCTTATCACGACTCTCGTCACTTATGGATTTTCATCACCCTTATGTTGCTCACCTCCCTCACTTCCCGAGTGGTGGGAAATTCCAAGGGCAGCCTTGCTGGGTCAGTGTCCCTTCAGTAGGAAAGAGAAACTGGAGACTTACTGTGTGGTATAATAGTCCATTTATTTACAAATGTACAAGTAGAGAGGAATTGTTGGGCTCAGCTGTCAGCTCATCCAGTCAGGTCTTACTGAACCCTCCAGGCCTAGCCCCACAGGGGCTCCCCAAAAGGCTGTCTCTCTATTACTTTCTGCCCCCAAAATCCAACATGCAACCTCCAATCAGGCTGCAGCTCTCTACTCTGACGCAGGCTAACAAGCTGTCCCACCCAGTACTCAGCATCACCCAGCCCAAACCATTGTACTAGGACAGGGGGCTGGTAGACAAGCTCAGGTGTAGTTGATGGCCCTATACAATAACTTACATTCCAGAGGGAATGAATCCCAAAAGGGAATTGCATTCCCAGCAGGACCCCAGATCCATAAACACATGAGACTCATGAGTTGACAGCAATGAAACAGGCAAACTCTTTAAAAAACACAACCCCATTCCCCCCCAAAAATCTGTAATTTTAAAGCAATCAACCAAACCCAAAGTCCAGCCTTTGATGGGGCTACCGCAAACAAATCTCACCACCTCAAATCTACTTGGTAACCTCAGGTCCAGGGGCCGAATGTGGCCAATGATGAGGTTTTAAGATCCTTTCCAGCTTCTGGATCTGGCCCCTAAATCCACTTCCTACCGCCAAATACTAAAAGGGAGCAGAGATGAGGGCACAACAATGATAGGGGGTGGCAAAGTCCCTCCAATCTGTTCAGCGGAAAAGCATGCAACCAAGCACAAGCAGAATGAATACAGTGCCTGTGGAGACGGGACACAGAAAGCTCCCTTCACTCCCACCCTATGTGTGCCCAGGAGAAACAGAGTCAAGGTAAAACTTTTTTTTTTAAAAAAAAAAAAAAAAAAAATTCTTTAGTAGCAGGTTAGAACCAAGTCCCCCACAGTGCACATGGGAACAAGCAGGGGACACAATTTAACCTTAAAGCACACAAATCCCACCCCCATCTGCCTTCCCCACCCCAGGCCCCCAATCTACCCAGGGAAAGGAAAACAAATATTTCATTCAAGTGGAGCCCAAGGGCCCTGAAACTTACCAGACAGGAGCAGGCAGCCACAGCCATGTGCAAAAGACTGGCTCCACTGAAACTGCAGTCTTGCTCCACCTCCTTAAGGGAGGTGGAAAAGCCAGAGGGCCTGCCCCGGGAGGCGTTTTTTCAAAGTGCCCAGCCAGACCATTGATTCTAATGGCTGCTGGGTTCCCGTTGGAACCCATTGTCTGCTGCTGGCCACACCTCCTGCCTCTGATGCTCTGGGTGTTCATTCTAGAGAGTGACCCACCAAATGTCACAGCCAGCCAGGCCAGGCTAGGCTAGCCAGGGCTGGGGGCGGGGAGGAGGAGCCAGGAGTAGGGCTGCCTGGGCGGCATGATTCTAATGGTTGCTGGGCTCACATTGGAACCCATTGCTTGTTGCTGACCACATCTTTGGCTGTCATGTTCTGGGTGTTTGTTCTGGACTGGGGCCCTTTTCACACATGTGCGGTGGGGTGGTGCCCGTACAAACACCACCGGCGGTAGGTGTGCAGTGGGGGTGTCCATGGGAATGACGGCCATAGTGGGGGGTGCGTGTGTGCTCCCGCACTCCACCCATCTCCATCCATCACCTATGCACAGAGCAATGGGCTCCAATGCCAGTTGCTCCGTGGGTGAAGATGGGTGTGCACCTGTGGGAATGGCTGTACACCCACCTCCACCCACCACGGATGCACATCCATCCCCCCACCCACTGCAACCCATGTGAAAAGGGCCAGAGAGTGCCCTGCCAGCTGGCAGCTGACTTCACTGCAGCAGGTCACACACAGCTGTGGCAGCACCAGAGTTGAGATAAGGGTTTGGGGGATGCGGATGCAGGCTGGGGGGTGCCATGGGAACAAGGTGGTCACTGCCCCCAGTGCTCATATGCACCCACCTTCCCTGGTCCATGCCCTTGGTCAAAAAGATTGTCATGGTGGGAATGGCTCAGCCAGGACTGAGGCAGTGTAGAATTTATACTCAGGAAATTGGATAGGAATAAAACTAAAAGCCAGAAGTTAAGATTCCAGGAGACAGACCAAAGGTCATAGCCAAGCAGAAGAGGCTCCTTCATATGGAGAGATGTGCTCTGCCCCACTAAAGCTGTGGTTGCTGCAGGGACGTGTAATGCATTTCTGATTATAGGTGACTTAAGGCTAGAGACAGGCATGCACATGAGACTCCATTACAGGAGCAATCTGTATTACATCAGGCCAGTTGCAGGGCTGCACTGCAAGCAAACCAGGCCCATCCAGACCAGCATCCCCAGTAGCTGCACTGTATCCCCGACAGCCAAACGCCTTTCCAAGCAAACAGGCCCTTTTTTAAAAGTCTGGCCAGCTGCAGGGCTGCATTGCAAGGAAGAAAACAACAAACAAAAGTAACCAAAAGCAACAAAAGACCAGCAATAATACAATATATGTATTTATAATAGACAAAAAACAGGATCTTTGATATACAATAGTAGATAATGTAGAACGAAGCAAAAACTAATCACAAAGCATGGGCCTAGACATAGTAGATGTAATCCGCTTAGGAGACAACAAAGATAAACAGTCCAAGAGCAGTGGAGGCAATGAACAGTCCTCTCTTCAGTCCTTCTCCTCAACGTTTCGCAGATGCTTCTTCAGGAAGCGAAGGATGGGAGGGAAATGTATCCCACTGCACAAAAAGTATCTCAGTGAAAAAACTGTAAACAACAACATAATATTTTTATAACATACCAAAAAGTCAAAATTACTGAAATTAACAATAAATGTCAAAGTCTGAACCAAATTTTTTTTTTATTGTTTCAACCCAGTTGAGAGCAACCAAACCCTAACCCCAATTTATAAAAATTCTACAAACATCAAACCCCTCCTTATACAACCCCAAACCTAAAAGGTTTACTGAGCAGCTCCCCAAACACAAATGGATAAACATACCCTGCTGATATACAGAAACTCTCTCCCTTCTTGGCAGTCTTGACAGTCTCCTTTAGGAATGGAGGTACCTATTATGTATAACCATGACATACTTAGAAGGAAGGAAAGATAATACTGAAAGTCAACCCACCCATAAGGTTGACCCCTATGTACAGACAATAAACCAAATACTCACTGCATGTGACCTTTCCTACAAAACTTTTTCTTCCTTAATTTGGCCCCTTAGTTCTTTCTTACTTTGAAGGGAGAGAGTTTCTTTCTTACTTTGCATTGCAAACAAACCAGGCCCATCCAGACCAGCATCCCTATTAGCTACACCCTATCCCCGACAACCAAACGCTTGTCCAAGCAAACAGGCCCTTCTTTTAAAGTCTGGCCAGTTGCAGGGCTGTGTTGCAAGCAAACTAGGGCAATCCAGACAAGCATCCCTAGTAGCTACACCTTATCCCCGGCAGCCAAACGCCTGTCCAGGCAAACAGGCCTTTAAAAAAAAAAAGTCTGGCCAGTTGCAGGCCTGTATAGCAACCAAGCACGTGGGGCTGAATAAACCAAATTTAAAAACCGGCAAGCAAGATGCTCAAAAGTACACAGTCACAAGCAGAGAGGCAAGAAACTACTTTCCAGAAGGGGGCAGCAATGAAACAGCAAAGGAACCATTTTAAACAACAGTAGCCATGACCAGTGGACCCACAAATTTACAAAATGGCCTCTCTACTCATGCTTGGGAGGAGAAGGAAAGCAGCAGTGCATCATGGAAGCACAACGCAAGAAAAACAAACCAGAAATCAGATCTTAGGCCATTGACCCAACAGTATTATGTGAAGTCCTTAGCACTGCACAGCACAAAAACAGCAGTCCCAAAATAGAAAACATGCTACACACAGTTCTGTTGCAATGTAAAAGGTGTCTGAGCTGCTACAATGAACCTTCTTGCAAGAACTACTAATTAGTGAACCAACCTGTGGCATGGCCTTCTTACAGACAAGCCTACAACATCCCATGCCCAGACGTCAAAGGGCAGGCCAGGGCCATTCTCAAATGCAGAGAATATTACAGCAAAGATTGGAAACCTTTTCCATCAAAGCCCCTAGACAGAATCCCCCCAACCAACACAGAGAAAGCAGACAGTTAAGGCTGGAAAACAGCAAAGAAAAGGAACACCAATGACTTGAACAAACCTTTTTGTGGGGGTTCCAGCTCCACAAAATGGCCACTGTCTTTTGTGCACATACTTTGGCCTTGGGAGAGGAGGAAAACCAGCAGTACATCCCTTGCCGCATGCGTTGCAGCTAGCACAGATCATACCAAGCTAGAGGCCAATTATTCAGCTGCTCACCTCAGAACATCTACTTGATATTCTAGGTCAGCAGCTCAATATTTGGCTTCAACCAACCCTTAGACACAA
This sequence comes from Sphenodon punctatus, assembly GCA_003113815.1. NCBI lineage: Eukaryota > Metazoa > Chordata > Lepidosauria > Sphenodontia > Sphenodontidae > Sphenodon > Sphenodon punctatus. The sequence continues at coordinate 1,984,639 of QEPC01008436.1, read as the reverse complement.
GACACATCGATCTAATTAGGAAAATGCAATAGTGGTTTCTAAGTGAGAAAGAAAAAACCAAGTTGTTCACACTAGTAGTAGTAGTATCTATCTCTGCAACAATAGCCTTTACTTTATTAAAGGTTATTGAGATACTACTACTAGTGTGAACATAGGATATTTTCAGCACTTGGAAACCACTATTGCATTTCCTAATGGAAATAGCTGAAAAGCTACTTCTGCTACTACTAGTAGCAGAAGTCATTGTGTTTTTAAGTCTATTCCTTCAAGTTAGAATACACCACACAGCAGCAAGTTCAACTTTACTCAATTAAGAATTAATGTATTGAGGCAGCTGGCAGCACAATCATATATATTTAGTTAGTTAGTTAGTTAAGTATTTCAATTTTATCCCGCACCCTCCTGCTCACAGAGCAGCTCGGGGAAGCTTACAACACACACAATAAACAATTAAAATTCATAATTAAAACATACTCACAATTTTAAAATTAATTTAAAATATCCTAAAAATACTAAAAATATACTAAAAGGACAGAACCAATCTGTATGTAATAATCATATGTGATATCATCTCATAATAATCACTATTTATTATAACCTCCCCTCTCCCGGATCCTCCTCCCCATCTCCTCCTAAGAAAAGACAAGTTCCCGGGGGGCCCTAAAAAAGCCAAGGCAAAGCCCCAGATGGGTCCCCAGTGTAATCACCAAGAGCAGGCTGAGCTCGGCAGTGTCACCTCTCCACTGTTGGAGGACAGAATGCTGGGCTTGATGATGGACCCTGGGTCTGACTCAGTATGGCACTACCCAACATGATGATGATTGATTAATAAATATTATTAAGGCTTCTCCCTCCATAACATTGCTAAGTTTCACCCTTTTCTCTGTCTCCTCTGCCAAAACCCTTGTTCATGCCCATGTCATCTCTCACCTTGATTACTGTAACCTCCTTCCCACGGGCCTTCCCCACTCTCACCTTTCTCCCCTTATCTCCATCCAAAACTCTGCTGCCAGGGTCCTCCACCTCGCTTGTCGCTTCAACCACGTGCAGCCCCTCCTCTCCTCTTTTCACTGGCTCTCCCTTCCTGAGCGAATCCTGCACAAGCTCCTAGTCTTCACCTATAAAGCTCTTCACAACCTTGCTCCCCCCTACCTCTCTGCGCTAATTTCCCTCCATACTCCAGTCCGTGAACTCCGCTCCTCCTCTGTCCCCTCTCTCGCCCTCCCACGCCTCCCCTGCTCCCTTAACTGCCTTCGTCCCTTCTCCCTAGCTTCATACCTTCAAATCCCTCCTCAAGACCCACTTCTTCCCCTCTGCCCTCCCCGACTTCTTGCTCCCCTCACCTAACTCCTGCTGATACCCTCCATCCAGTACAATCTTTTACCTAAGGTCTGTGTACTCATATCCTCACCACATGGACCAACCAG
>QEPC01008436.1:1965582-1977190 GCA_003113815.1 Sphenodon punctatus | reverse complement strand
CCGCCTCAGCAGCCACTGCTCCTTCCTCATCTCTGCCACCAGTGCCCGGTCCCTCCCCTCCACCTATTGCAGTGCCCTCGTGGTCCCCTCCTCCAGTTGGTTTACAGCCGCCAGCATCTCCTCTGTCTGGCATGTGCCGGTTGCCACAAGCTCCTGCGCCAGATCCTTCCTCCTCCTGCGTGCCCACGCTTGGTGCTCCCGCATCCTCTGGGCCGGCAGTACTAGTGGCCACGGCCACGGCCCTCCCGTGCTCAGTGTGGCTCTGTGGAGCAAAATAGGAGCAGTTCATAATGTGGGGTGCTGTTCCCCGGCCCCCCCTACCATCTCCATGCTCTGGGCGCTCCTTCCCCCCCGCATTGGCACCACTCGCCTCCTGTGCCGCTCCCTCTGCCCATACCCCATCCCTGCCTTTGGGGCTGTGGGGGATGGATGGCTGCCATCCCCACCCACCGCCTTGCCCCCCCCCTTGGGGTCTGTGTGTGTGCCTGCCCTGCCCTTACCTGCTCCCTTGGTGTCTGTTCCCTCCGAGGGTGGGCAGTCGCTGGGGCTGGTGTCTGCCTGGTCTCTGGGTCAGCAGGCCGTGAGGGTCAGGGTGATGGTCTCCACCTCCCTCTCCACCTCCTCAGAGTCCGCTGGGGCGTGTGTGGTCTCGTCGGAGGTAGAGCTGGGGGGGTGTCAGCCACATGTGCCCAAGGTCCCTGGCATCTCCTCCATTGTGTTGGTGCCCTGTGCCGGGGATCTCCGGATGCACCTCCCGGGTGCCCCCTCCTACCGGGTGCTGGGCCACTATGGAGCCCTTGCGGTGCAGCACCCAGCTCAGCACATCCATGTAGGGGGAGGCACGTGTTGCCCACCCAGAGCACCAGTTGTTGTCCATAATGTCCTTGACCCCCATTTTATTTTAGTCCAGCACTGTGTGGGCATTCTGTCATATCTGACCTCCCCCATCTCCGTGGCTATCTGGGAGAACACCTGTTAATTCCTGGTGTTGACTGCCAGCTCGCCCAGATGGCAATGAGGTCGTGGGTCTCCTGGAGCCCCCACTGACCCCTCCCCTTTGGTACTGCTGCCTGGGTGCTGGCCCCTCCGCTGCCTCTTCCTCTTGGTTTCCTCCACCCTCCTCTCCATCGCCTGCTCCGCCATGTTCCCCTACTGCTGCCTGCCCTTTAAATCTCCCTCCATGTGTCGCTTGTTGCTGGTTGCCTGGCAGTGACACTGCGTGCCATCACCATGACCCGTGGTCATTTCCTTCCACCGCGGCCGGGGGTTTCCCTTCAGACATTACTTTTCATTCACCCCTGCCATGGTGGGCATTCACCGCACTTCTGGACCTCTTCCCGCCCCGACCTCACGAACTGTGGTTATGTTCACCCCGGCCCATGTTTGACTGTGGTGAACATCTGGATGCGGGCCAACAGACATGCACGGCTCTTTCACCACCACCCGCATTTGACTGTGGTGAATGCCAAAAACGTAACGTCTGAAATCACCCTCTGTCTCTTCCCTCCACCCTCATCCCCTGTCCCTTGCCAGTTGACTAGCCTTTAATTTTTTATTGAGTTTCTGAAATTCCGAAAAAAGGGAGAGGCCTTCTCCCATATTGTTTGTAGTTACCTCAAGAATACCGATATTTTATTTAATAAAATACAGCCAGTGTGAACCACCTTACAACTAGAGCTGAGGTGACAACGACAGTCCACATACTCTCAGGAAATACCTACCTTTCCAGAACACTTGCAACTGTTTGTTGGTATTTCCTCACTATCCATTGAATCTGCTCTTCCACTGTTGTTGAGTTGAACACCTCTGAGTGTCTGCCATTTTTCTGTATTTTTAATTAATTTTTGGTAATTTTTTGTGTTTCTTTTTTTTAGTTTTCAGTATTTTCCCACCAGTTAGTTTCTAGTATTTTAATCAGTTTCCAGCATTTGAATGACAGTTTCCATCTTCAGAATGCAGAAAACAAGGGATAGCTTTTGAAATGCACCAATCAAAACACAGTTTACAAGGAGCCAAAACAAGGACCAATATAAGGGAAACGATGAAAGCTACTGTGATGGAACTGGAGCTTCTCTGCCCCTCTCCAGGCTGGCTGTGACCTAATTTCCTCACTTACATCCCCTACTGGACCTCCAGAACTGCTTCAACCTGTAAAGAGGTCACTTTACTTGACACAGCCACAGGTAACCCTGGAGTAGCCCAAGGCACAGAAATTAATTTAAACAGTTCACTCAAGTCTCTACCTTGGCGCTCCCCTCAACTGTGTCACCCAATGCCAGTACCACACAAGGCTTAGTTATACTGATTTTATATTTGTAAATCAAATTAAGCCAAGACTGATGCAAGACTGATTCAAGAGTGCAAGTCAAATAAAAGAATATAAAGATAACACAAAGCTTACATTACAAAGCTTAGGTGAATTCCCTAAGATAAGGTCTTAACCTACATGAGTTAATGTTTTAAGTCCATATGTCTCAGCCAGATGATAAGGCTGGGTGCTGTTCCTTTGTACTGAGAAGCTTTTCAGTCCATAGTCCTTGCTTGAGGCTTGCTGAAGGAGTGAATCTCTTTGCCTTAGTCTTTGATGGCTTAAATACCTTTCTGATGGCCCGTCCAGACATTTCCAGGAGCTTTTGTGCTTGTCTCGCCTCAGTCCTAGATCATGTCTCAGTCCTTAAGGCTCCTTTTACATTTCTGTTGTCATGTTTATCTGTCTCATACAACACTGGATGAAAACAGGCATGCACTTTAAGTCTGCTTTAACATTTCTTATGCATGTTGCAGGGCTGCATAAGGCCCCAATAAAGCCCTGCAATATGCATAAGAAATGTTAGTGATGTTAAAGCTGAGATATATGCACATCTGTTTTCACCCACTGTTGATTTTGGGCTCACAATATATNCCCCCCCCCCCCCCCCCATGTGAGTGACTGGGGGGGGGGTGTCCGTGTGATCACCAGTGCAAGTGAGTGGGGGTGCGTGCGTGCTCCACCCATCTCCAACAATCCCCCATGCTTGGAGACATTGGAGAAAGTGGATGTGCCTCTGTGCATGGAAATGGGTGGGCAATTGGGCATGTGCGGAATGGGCTGCCCATGCACCGCACACCCGCCTTAGCCTCCACCCATCCCCCCCTCGCACTGCCAGCCCATTTGAAAAGGGCTGTAAACTTTCATCCTGACTGTATTTATCTCTTAATTACAAGTAGACTGACATCAGACATGCCCATGATTCCTGAATATAGTGCACTCACACCAGTAACATGCATGTTACATGTGTTCTATGTATTTTGTTTTCACAAGCCCCGTCACAGTTGCATAAAGAATTTATGATCATACACAAGCAAACATAAGCAACATGTAAGGAACGTAATGTGGTGTGTGGCAGCTCCTGCCTAGGAAGAATTACCACTAGTACCTAACAATGGCAATTAACAATGGCAATTCACTGCAATTGCTTGATTCAACACTACTTACAACAGGGTCTTAGGTAACATATAATACTAAGGATTGTTTTATAAAAGAGTTATTGAGTATATTTGCTTTATATTTATTATCTACAATACAACTTCTACTACTAAAACAAAGAATCAAAGATATAGATAGGCAACATCTAAGAATGTCAGCTTTAACTTCTTGTATCTCGCCTAAATACAAGTATTGGATCCCAGGGTTAACTGGAGCTCATTATTTGGAGACACAAGAAAATCCCTTATATAGGAAGGCCTTTACCTCTCTTGGATCTCAGACCATGGCAACAGCAGTTATAGAGGGGAGATATAAAGGGACCCCGTATCAGGAGAGGAAATGTATATGTAAGGGAGAGAACATGAAAGACCTTTCTCATTATTTGTTTGTCTGCCCAATTTATGCCATTCCTAGGGAAAGACTTTTGAAAAAGGTTAAGCTTGATCCGCAATGGTCAACCCTGCAGAAATTGATATATCTCTTGGGAGACAAAAAAGAGGTTATCACAAATGAAGTGACTCTCTTTGCATTTAGGGCGGCTAGACTAAGGGCACTGGTGGTAACTGCTAACGCAGCATATTGAAATATCATTTGGAAATTGACCCCATGGCAAATGAGTATAAAAGCGACCTATGGCAATGAATTGAAAATTTGGAGGGATGATTATGTTGCTCTAGGGTGTTTTTAGTAAAGACAATAGTAAATTCTACGTGAAGGATGTAGATGTATAAATCATATAAGTTTGTTGTTATGTTTGTCTTGTTTTGTTTTGCTTGTCATGGCTAAGGCCAGCACAATAAATATTGATTGATTGACAAAAAACCTCTGCTAAAGTGGTGGAGAGGAGATGGGCAGGGCAGCCTCACCAGCCCCTTTCTCTCCCTGCAACCCCTTCCTCCCTCCCCTGCCCCTTTACTGTGCTGTCTAGTGCAGTAATATCAACCTGGTAATACTTTGTATCATCACTCCATGCCTCCATGATCAGGGTATAAGGGATGTCAGGATAGTCTTGAACCCCTTCCTGGCATCTTATTTTTTTCTTTACAAATTAAGCGCTGATTGTTGAAAAACCTATTTCTCAAAATATGTTAATCATAAATGAAAAAGAGAAAAGACAACACGAAGAACAAAGACTAAAAAAGACAAAATCCAGCAGGATTTGGAGAGGAATGTGAAGGGAACCCAGACAGCAGCAATTTTAATCAGTTATACTTTATAAAAAAGAAAATACCATCCCATATACTAGTAAAGTAAATGCATCCTGGGCGTTCCTGTGGTTTGAACATAATTCTTTCCCACGTGGTCAATTCTATTATGTCGCTACTCCAATTTTCCAGAGTTTGATGTGCTTTGGTTTCCATTTCAGAAAAAAAATGAATCGTTTAGCTCAGGTTATTATAATTCCCAACAGTGTCTTTGCTGAACCTTTGGCAAACCCTGTAGAAGTCAATAACCTTCCATCCAGCTGGTGCCAGGTCTTTGTTACACTCAAGAAGTAAAATTTAAAAAGGCCTGTGATCCTGTTATTAACATAGAAATTCAATGGCAGCAGAGTGGGTTGTTCACTTCCAAACAGTAGGAGGTGGGTGGATTAAAGCTTTATATCTGTAACAACATCTTTGTGCTGTCTAGTGTGGTAATATCAACCTTGTAATACTTGACATCCATCACAACATTTCTTGCAGTTGCCACTCTGCTACTTAGATCAAATCCCAAATTCTGGCCTGCAGATTGTAATTTGGGGACATTAAATGACTATAATATGGAAAGTATCTGATGTATTGTGTAGTAGAACAATGAAACTACTATGAATTGCAGTCAAGAGAACTCAAACCTATAATTATCTGTGTTGTGGAATTTGCTCTGAGGGATATTATTTGCATTGTTTAATCTGTGCCTCCCCCCCTCTCCCCCCTTTTACTCTTGCTCTTAGAAAAAGGAGCAATCATTTAGTGATCTGGAATGCACTCACAATTTCTTCTTGAAACACTTAATTCCCTGATAGCCCCATAGTGAAAAAATTGCTTTTCCTTGAAGCTTCCCCCCGCCCCCCACCCCCTCAGTATTCTCAAACCTAAAAATAACCATACTAGAGGAATGGCAGGAAGGTAGTGAGTTTTAAGGAGCTTGCTGGATACAGTTTGTGGTTCTTTTTTCTTTTTTTTATCTCTACCCGAGGTATGCCATATTCACTTGAGAATGATGAGAATTCTGTTGTTTTCTGCTTTACAAGAGCAGAATACTCATAAAGTCACAGACATTTTTTCTGAATCATAGGAAAGAAGTTTTCTGCAGGGTAATGCAAGGTGTTCTTTTTTCTTCCCTTTCATGGACTGTCTCTCCCTGTAATGCTTGCCACCATTCCAGCTGTATTACACAAGGCCAACTGTTACATTTGGTCATACAAACCCCAGAGCAACCCATGGGTTTGCTAACATTTTTTTGCGATAATAAATCCAGGGAACTCCTCAGCAGGTCCACAGGGCAAAGGAAAACATACCATGGAATGAACGCTTTCTCACCAGACTTACCAGTTTCACTGCTGGGTCAGTTTTGGAAAAGAGTGTTGTGCTTGTCAGTTTTACCAGTGGTTAGGATTGCCTTGTGGAGGTGGAGCTTTGGTCAGTTTCACCAGCAAAGTCTTTTGGTTTGCAGCAGGGAGCTTCCTGGTCAGTTTCACCAGCAGAGAGCTTCTACTTGCAGCCAAGAGCTGCTTAGTCAATTTCAGCAGAGGAGTTTTTCTTGCAGCCTGAACTGCCTGGTCAGTTTCATCAGTGGAACATGGGGGCTCTCCTGTTTATGCTGTCACCCAATGGACTCCTCCTGTTGGTTAGAACCCATAGGGTGGTAGCATAAATATGGAGCAGCATGAATGATTGTGAGGTTGCAGTGTTACCAAGGGGGTTGATTTCCTCTGTGGTTAACTGTAACGTGTTGAGTCACCATGTGCCTCAACTCTTAATGGACAGCCTTTCACAATGTCAGAAATATAAGTATCCAGAATTTGGAATCTATTCTGAATCTCCTGAATATTACAAACTGGGCTGGAAAATTCACAAAAGCAGCTTTCCTGATGTGATTACAGGCACTTCTCTTCTTGGTTCCAACATGCAATTAACATCAGAAGAATCTATTTGATAGTATTCTAGCACCTTTTGGTTTTGTCCCCCTTTTTGGTTTTGTTACCTAGAAGCCCCATGTTCAAGCAATTATGAGGGTGGAATAATTTAATCTAGTATTCCAGAATATCAACAGTAGAACTGAATAAAATAGGAATTTTTCTATTTGTGGATCTTATTCACGTTTCTGGATAGCCCACTGAATATCCAAATAATTATTTGCCACAGGAATTAAATCTCTATATTTGTTTATTCTGTGTGCAATAGCACTAATGGTGCAGAACCAAAACTGTAATACCAAAGTGAGCAAAATAACTGAACCTAAATGCCAAAGTGACCAAAATACCTGAAAAGGATATTCGTTTTAGGAAAAGAAGTTAGAATAGAAATGTAATTCATATCCACTTTGGCAGATCTGATTAGAAGTGGGCAAAATCACTGGATACAATATTCTCCAGAAATATCTGTTTCAGGTCTAATCAGCAGTGGATTACAGATCAGAATAGGCAGTCAGTTCAATGTTATTGTTCCAACCATCAGTTATAACAACACATACTAAAAACACATCAGTAAATACACAATAAACATCATAATAAAACAGTATATACAAAGTTTATTTATAAAATAAATAATCCAAAAAACCAGGATTTGATGATTGACCAAAGTAACAATATGCAGTAACACAATAAAACATGGCCATTGGGATCTATATTTGATTGCTGCCGCTAGGAACCTAGCAACAGCAACGGTAACTGAAGGATCCTTGTCTCTTAATAACATATGGGCATGTGCCTCATTTGACTGACTGGGAGCATTAATAAACAAGGGGGAAATAATTTCTAAAAAAAATCATTATAATACCAACAAGTAAGCAATATATGACTCATGAATCGACCTCCTCGATACCACATTGACAAATACGTTCTTCCATTGGAATTGCCTTAAGGCACCCTTCCAACACAACTGAAGGAAAAGCATTAAGTCGGGCTCGAAGAAAGGAATTTCTATGCCTTAAACCTATTAAGTGAATTAAACATGTAAGGCAAACTAGCGGGCAATGAATTCATTAAGGAGCGGTAATAGGCCATAGAAGGGGTGACACTAATAATAGTAATATCAGCCTGGTGCACCATGTCCCTTACTGCCTTCATTTTTTAGAAGAATATGTAAATATGTAAAGGTTTGTGTGGGTTTTGGTGGGAGAATTTTCTGACCACTGTAATAAGAAAGGACAAAGGATGAACACACATGCCTAGCTTAGTGTAGGCATGGGTCGAAATAACGGTTCCATTTTTGAAAATGGAACATTATTATTATTATTATTATTATTATTAACAAACATTTATATAGCGCCAGCAGTGTACCTGGCACTTTACAAAGTAATAAAATAGACACGGTCCCTGCCCCTAGGGCTTACAATCTGAGAGACAGGAGCTGGGGGAGAGACTTAGGAAGGGGAACAGAGGGAGAGACAAGGGGTCTAACATTCATGAAGATGCGAGGTCTCAAGTGCACGTACTTGGCTTGGTTACGATGAGAATGACAGCAGGCAGGTCCATGTTGCAAGGATAAGGGTAAACCGATCGTAGGTATAGGAATAGTGGCTCAGCAGGATAAAGAGTCAGACAGAGCAGAGCGAAAGAGGTGAGTTTTAAGGAGAGATTTGAAGGTATGAAGGGAGGGGGCAAGGCGGATGTGGACAGGGAGGGAGTTCCAGGCATGGGGGGGCAGCAAGTGAGAAGGGACGAAGGCGCTTAGGGGAGCAGGGAAGGCGTGGAAGGGTGAGAGAAGGGACAGAGGAGGAGCGAAGTGCATGAAGTGCATTTATCTTGTTTTTTTACCAGAGTTCTAGATGGAAACTTTACTGATCAGAATTCTGACCCGAGGAGAGAAAAAAACAAGAAGAAAAAAACCCAACCCACAAATCTGGCTGCTTGGGCTGATTCTGTGTATGTGCAAAATGATGCTACCCATACCCAAAATACTCCAATGGCTGCATTATTTCATTTATTTTAATCAGAAATTGGAATGAACGATCAGACTGATAATTTGTTCCGATTTCTGATCAGACTAAACAAAATGTCCAGTTCTGATTAACATAAAGTTTGCCTTCACCTCTAGTGATGCAGAATTGAGACCTCACATTTTGTAGGTCACTGGTATGGCCTAGGAATCATGCATTTCTGGCCAGAAACTCATGAGAAACTCATTTGGGTACCTACTGGGAAACAATCTTCTTTGCAGTTCTGACCCTATAGGCATGAGCATCCTTTAATATCTTGTGCTTTAATACAAAAAGCCACCTTGTAAGCTTTCCAGAGTCTTTATCATCTTTGGAATATTTTTTCCCCCAGAAATTTGAATCTGAACATGCAGTTCAATTGAATCACTAAGAATGGAGCTCTGGATCGTTGTGAAAACTTGTATGAAGTGCCAAAATTATACATACTCCCCATCCAAGGAGTAGAAACAAGGTACCAGTTCACAGATGCTTACACTGAGATATCACACTTCCTGTAAGTAAAATATCAACTAACAAAATGTACTGGCAAAGTAACCAAAGCCACACATTCAGGTCTGTCTTCACCTGAGAACTAAACACCACTTTTGTCTTGCACATTTATGTCATTTAAAAAAAATTAAAAACATACTTTTTAATGGCATTTTTCTTGAAAATGCATGTCATATGAACTGATGCTAAACAGACTATTTGACTTAACACTGATAGATTTGGTAAAGCATGAGCAGACTTTCTGATCTCTGACACCTAAAGTCTTTGTTGCATTGTCCATTAACCCTTAGCGAGGAGATTACAACTGTTTATATATTCAGATATCTATGCACGCAGGAGCCCAGAATGCAGTGGGAATGGAAAGGAGGATATTTTTTTTTGCATCTTTTATTACTGTATAAAGAATCTTCCTATCTGAACTACCAAAGTAAAACCTAGGCAGAAGGAGACTCTGAAAACTAATCTCCCCCTTTAACAGCTCTTACCATGATCGGAAGGATTTTTACAACACTCTTCCCCATCTGTGTCTCATGCACACAAAATCTTGCTTCAAGCACAGCTTCCTGTAACCCTTACAGAGCAGATCTGAACACTCCATGAAGTTACCTGAAACCTGTTGCTATATAGTTGTACTTGATGGACCTCCAATACTACAAGTGTAAACAGATGGACAGCAGCACTGGGGGTGACTGGCCCAGCCCACTTTACCCTTGGACTGGCCAGTCTCTCTGAAGGCAGCCTCCCAGATGTTGAAGTGGCAGCCCCACTTACAGTGCTCTAGAACATCCCAGACGGCTGCCAGCGGGGCACCAGCCCAGAGTAGAGCTGCTGTCTGTCTGCTCAGCAGACCCATGCTGCAACACTATAGAGTTGCAGCCACCAGCCTAGAGCATTGGGCAATCACCCACTACTCTATGGTGGTGGTGGGGCACTGTGCAGGCAGACCATGGTCATGGGAACCCTATGGGTCCATTTAAAGTGGATCTAGATGGGGCTGGAAGAGGGTAAATATGGGGGTGCACCCCCAGGGCAGCTCCGGGGAAAGGCTACCTCCGCGTCCATCTAAGAATGCTCAATAATGTTAGTGATGGATTCCTAACATCAAACATTAACTATGGAACCTTGCACAAAGCCCTACATATAGGTCTTTGGAAGACCTGTGGTATTCCTCCATTCCCATAGAAGCTGTACCCAATTCATTCTCTTTCTAGGAGTAACTTATTGGTAGAAAACTCTTCTTTTTCTCAGCCTCAAAGGCCAGGATATTGGAGGAGTCTTGAAGAATTTTTGACTCACAGCTCACAAAAGTGCAATATACTTGCATGAGATCCCAAACCGTGACTCTTTCAACAGTGGACCTGTGCCAGTTTTGCTGGGTCTGGGCTTTAAAAATCCAAAGAGGAGTAGGCGATATTTGCACTGAAGTTGTCACTTACTTCATGAATGCTCAAGACCTAGCCTCACAACTTAAGGCTCTTTGTGTGCATGCTTTCATCTGTGCTTCCTTATCCTGAGCTCAGTTTTTCAGTGTACCCTCATTCATGCCTTCATCACCTCAAGTCTAGACTACGGCAATGTGCTGTTTGTGGGGCTTCCCTTGTTTCTGGTTCGGAGGCTGCAGCTGGTGCAGAATGCGGCGGCCCGTCTCCTTATGGGGACGGGAAGGTGGGAGCACATAACACCTGTGCTCCGTACTCTGTACTGGCTGCCTATAGCGTACCGAGCCCGATTCAAGGTGCTAGTGTTGATCTATAAAGCCCTACGCTGTCTGGGCCCCTCATACCTTGGGAACCGCCTTGCCCTCCGCGCCTCAGAGCGATCCTTGCGGTCCACCGGGGGCGCCTTTTTGGAGGTCTCCCGTGTAAAGTGGGGGGCAACAATGCAGAGGGCGTGCTCGGTGGCCAGGCCGAGGCTCTCGAATTCCCTCTCGGAGGAAGCCCATCTGGCCCCAGGTCTGTTGGTGTTTCGGCGAGCCTACAAGGCCTGGCTGTTCGCCCAGGCCTTCGGAGGGGAGGGTGGGGTAGGGGGGGATTTTTGAAGAGTTTTTATGTTGAGGGGGGTTGTATTTTTAAAACATTGTTTTAATGAATTTTATTGTGTGTTTTTATGCTGTAAGCCGTCCCGGGATGCCGTAGGCATGAGGGGGCAGCTAACAAATATTTATAAATAAATAAATAAAATATTTTATCAAAACCTTTTGTTACAAAATTTTAACCCAGCTCTATAATCTGTCTGTACAAAAGTTATTGGTTTGTTTTTTGTTCATAACTATTAATTATTATTATTATTATTATTATTATTATAGCACCAGCGATGTACCTGGTGCTTTACAAAAAACAAGATAGACACGGTCCCTGCCCGAGAGCTTACAATCTAAAGACAGGGGGAGGGGAGACATGGAAGGGGGAACAGAGGGAGAGACAAGGGATGCAGGGGCAGCTGGTGGGTTTTGATGTTGGCGGGTACTGGGGCAGTAAGGCCGGGCCGGCCCGCCTGCGGCAAAGTCATGGC
>QEPC01008436.1:1930867-1946986 GCA_003113815.1 Sphenodon punctatus | reverse complement strand
GGGGGGCTGGTCAGTCCGGCCTCCCTCCACCTGGGAATGGAGTCATCTATGGCACGCCGTGACATGTTTGTGGATTTTGTGGATAATATCGCTCATATTCATCAGGATTTCGAAGCTGCACTTATTACACTAGGAGAACTGGAGGTTATGGCAGCCCCGCCTTGTCCAATTTTATGGGATCAATTTCAGTCGGTGACACCCGCTGATGCAGTGGATGTCCTGGGGGCTGTTAGGGCCACCTCTTGTGAACTGGATCCATGTCCGTCTTGGCTGGTTAAGGCCTGCCTGGAAACAATGGGGCCATTGCTGGCTGGGATGGTGCTGGGCTGTCTCAAGGAGGTGGTGGTGCGGCCTCTGGTCAAGAAACCATCACTTGATGTTGACTCCCTTGCCAGCTATCGGCCTGTCTCTAACCTTCCCTTTTTAGGGAAGGTTATTGAATGGGTAGTGGCCTGACAGCTGCAGGGACACCTTGACCATGTCATTTTTCTTGATCCCTCTCAGTCTGGATTTTGTCCGGGGTATGGCACTGAGACTGCACTTGTGGTTTTGGTTGATGATCTTCACGGGGAATGGGATCGGGGTCGTTCGACCCTGTTGATTTTGTTAGATCTGTCAGCTGCGTTTGATACTGTTGATCATGAGATGTTGGTGACGTGCCTGCGGGACTGTGCAGGGTTGGGGGGGCTGTCTTGGAATGGTTCCACTCCTTCCTGGCCGGACGAACTCAGCGAGTGGTGCTCGGTGATTATTTTTCATCACACCGAGACCTCTCCTGTGGAGTCCCGCAGGGTTCTGTTTTTCATTTCATTTTCAACTTTTATTTATATCCCGCACTCTCTCGGCCAGGCCAACTCAAGGTGGCGTACAACAATTTATAGAAAAAACAAATCAATGTCTAGGTTCTATATCCCACACAGGGGAAAACCTAGAAGTACAGTACAATATAATAAACAACATCTGGGTCACCCCACAACAGGGACCCCAGTACAATATTAACTACAAAACCTACAACCCATAACCCTTATAAAATGCTTAAGGCTCAAAACCTACATAAAGGCAGCCCAGAATTCAATAGCAAATTACACAGTCCCTACTAACACAGATATAATACCCTTCCCATATACAGCTGATCCTGCTCACAACTACTGATACCGCTCCCAGCTCTCACCCGGGAACCGGCTACAAGTATCCTTTTCCTCCCTCCCTTGCTGCCACCAAAGAAGGTCAATCACCTCCACCTCCTCCCCTCTCTCACCAGGAGGAGATGCTCTCTCCAACTGCACCAACAGCACATTCATACCCCTTCTTCTAATCCATACTACTTCCACCTCAGGGGCCCACTGAAGCACTTGCCTCTGGCATGGCCTCCGGCCGCCCCCGATAATATGGGGAGCGGCCTGGAAGTGTCCCTCCCCCAGTCCCACCCCCGCAAGGGTGGAGGGAAGGCAGAAGGCAAGTCCCACAGCCCCCAGCTGTTAGTAATGGGGTCCATCTCCCCCAAAACCAGGTACCGGTCTCAGCATTGTCCATGGGGGAGGGAGGAAGAGCTGTTGACCTATGCTCTGCTGCCGCTATCATCTGTACCACTCGGGTCCCAGGCCTCCAATGCGTCACAATTTCTCGACTCCCTCCAGCCACCCCCAATGATATGGGGAGCAGCCTGGAAGTGTCCAGTCCCAGCCCCGTTTTGTTCCCTCTCCTGTTCAACGTGTATATGCAGCCACTCAGCGAAGTGATTAGGAGGTTCAGTGTGCGGTGTCATCAATATGCTGATGACACCCAGCTGTACCTGTCATTTTCAGCTGACTCAGACCTGGCAGCCTCGATGCTTACTTGGTGTCTGACAACTGTGGGAGACTGGATGAGGGCTAATCAACTGAAGCTGAATCCTGACAAGACGGAGGTGATGTTGGTAGGTAAGACGATGGAGGTGGCGGCCCCCATCATTGATGGGGTCTGCCCTCCATTAGTCTCCCAGGTTTGGAGTCTGGGGTTGCTCTTCGATGTGCAGCTCCACCTGGATGTCCAGATGGAGGCTGTGGCAAGGGATGCCGTTCACCAGTTACATCTGGTGCGACAGCTTCGGCCGTATGTTTCGGACTCTGACCTGGCTGCCATCATCCATGCTTTCATCACCTCTAGGCTGAACAATTGTAATGTACTCTACGTGGGGTTAGCCATGGTGACGACTCGGAAATTGCAGCTGGTGCAGAATGCAGCGGCATGTCTCCTGGTTGGTATGGGTCACTGGGAGCATATTACGCTAGTGCTCCATTCTCTGCACTGGCTGCCGGGAATTTTCTGGGCCCGATTCAAGGTGGTGGTGTTGTGGTCTAGGGCCTACCTATATGCGGTACCGCCTCAGACCCCAGGTTCTGGATCGACCCCTGCAGTCATCCGGGGGTGCCCTGCTCAAGGTCCCCCAAGTCCGCCGGGGGGCCACACAGGAGAGGACATTCTCAGTGGCCCTACCGTGTCTATGGAACTCCTTCTTGGTTGAGGCACAGTTGGCCCCCAGACCTCCCCTCCTTTCAAAGAAGTTGTAAGACATGGCTGTTCTGCCAGGCATTTGGCAGGGGAGAGAGGTGATGGGGTGGGGGGAGTGGGTTATTTTATTATTCTCCTTTTTATGTCTTGTTTTTAGTTATTGTTGTTTTTAGTGTTGATGGTAAGCTGCCCCGAAATGCCTGCGGCAGGATGGGCAGGACAGCAAGAATTTTAAATAAATAAACAAATAAATAAGCCTACTTCTCAGGTGAGCAATCTTTTCCCTCACAGAGACCCCTTTGAAAATGAGTGCAGACTCTGAGAGCTGTGTAAAAGTTGGGGACAGGGGTGTTTGAAGGTTGTGCTTAGGAAGAAGAGGGTCCAGATTAGGGGTGCGGCAAGTACTGCAATCAGGACTCATGAATAATACCCACATTTTTCTGGAAATCCATGGGGCATCCTATGGGTTACCCAGCCACCCATTTGGTGCCCGGAAACAAAAGCCAGCCCAGAAGTTCACTTTTCTGGATTTTCTGGGATGCCCTGGGACTCCTGCCGCCACCCGCGCTCCCCAGGCTGACTCACCTGCCCAGCTGCTCCTCCAGGCCACTGCTCAGCTGAACTGGGTTCTTCCCACTTAGCTATTCTGAGTGGGGGGGGAGTGAGGGAGCCTGTCTGTGCACCCACTGAATGCAGTGTGCACACGACTCACGTGCACACCCACTATGGGGACTATAGCATGCCACACGCCCATTAATTTCTGGCCAGAAGCTGCATGGGGCTTGGGAGCTGGGCAAGTTAGTCGGGTGGATAAGTTAGCCTGGGGAGCGTAGGTGCGGGCAGGAGTCAAGCAGGACATGGGATCAGCATCCTTGAAAGTCTGGGAAAGTCAGCATTCTGGGAAGCCCGGTAGCCCATCAAGTCACGTTTGGACACCAGTTGGTGCCCAAACACATCCAGGTTGAGTCGGGCACTCCAAATTTGCCAGGTTGCTGATTTTTGCAGGTGCCTAGTTACCACTGTAGTCCAGATCATGGATCTTTCCACACGGGTGCACGTTAGTGCCTGCATGGCAAGCTCCACATTAAGTGTTTTCAGAAGAGATGCTACCCTGCATGGCCACCCAGGAGCCATGGACAAGACCGATGCGCATTCCTGTGAGCCTCAGAGCGCCCACTCAGCCACTCATGCTGCCAGAAAATCCAGAGTACTCCATGCGGGGCAAGCCAAATAGACCCATGGCACTGGGCAGCCACAGATCTCCTGCCCCTATGAAAGACAGAAGTCAACTACACCAGCAGACATGTCCAGTGCTCAATGGCACTGTGGGTGGGTGGGGGGAATAGCCTTTCTAAGTCACAAGAACTTGCCAGGAGCAGAGGGAATCCCAGGTTCCCTAGCACTCGTGCCTAGTACATATCACTTGCAAAGGCCAGCCCAATGCACTTCCCCCTCCCCCAAGGTCCGTGGCAGGGGGAGTGCATGGCAGCTGCATCTGGGACTGCGGTAGCCGCACCTGTTTGTATCGCTCCCCACACACTCCGCGTGGGTGCTCTGTGGCAGTGCCACCCAGCAGACATGGACCCCTCCCCCCCATCACTTTCCTTGTTTGAAAACATGCATTCTCTGAGAACCTGCCATGAGTGGGGGCATCATCTTAATGGGGTGACCACATGGCCAGTGGGGGTGAGCCCCTAATAAACAGTCAGGTGGACACCCACCTGATGTGGACTATTGTGAGCTATCGTCTCATTTGTTAACACCCAGAGCTTATTTTGTATTATGTTTGTCTTCTGATGCTATGAGAAGGTGCATACAAAATTTAAATACTTTAGTTGAACAACAAAAATTTAATTTTCACATCTAGTTTAGCGTTCTCCAGTGTAGAACTATGGCCCAATTTCTTCTAACATTCCTAGTTATTCTTAGGTGAGTTTTTAACAGGCAGAATGTGTAAGCAAAAAATTTCCTCTAATTTGTATGATATATCCTTGTCTTTAACTGCTCTTCCTCTTCTGCAATATTTTTTCATCCACCATATTCCATAAAACACCTAGACCAATGTGAAAAACTCCTGAAATACATTGCAATTTGTCTTTCATCTTCTTAGTTCTCATGAATCATAAGTGATTCATGTAGGCAAATCTTTACTCTTTACTCTTTTATATTCCTTATATTTTATGATGCACAGAGGTGTGTGATAAAGTCTCATCTAAGCTACCTTTGTGATACATTTGTCTGTCATGAACTATCTTTGCCACTTATTAAGAACATAAGAAGTGCCATACTGGGTCAGACCAATGGTCCATCTAGCCCAGCATCCTGTCTCCGACAGTGGCCAATCACAGTGTCTTGGGAGAAGCACCCAAC
Organism: Sphenodon punctatus; assembly: GCA_003113815.1. Classification (NCBI taxonomy): domain Eukaryota; kingdom Metazoa; phylum Chordata; class Lepidosauria; order Sphenodontia; family Sphenodontidae; genus Sphenodon; species Sphenodon punctatus. The sequence continues at coordinate 1,942,126 of QEPC01008436.1, read as the reverse complement.
AGGTCACAATGGGGGATGCATTCCCTATTGTTTTCCCTCAGCTCCCGTCATGTTCCCTGATCCTGTCTGGCTAATAGCTGCTAATGGACCTATCTTCCAGAAACTTGTCCAAACCTCTTTTAAACTCAGCTATAGTACTGGCCCTTACCACAGCCTCTGGCAGTAGATTCCACAACCCAATTATACGCTGAGTGAAAAAATATTTTCTTTTATTTGTTTTAAACTTGCCACCCATGAGTTTCATGGAGTGTCCCCTAGTTCTAGTACTAGCTGAGAGGGTAAATAACTGCTCCTTGTTTATTAGTTCCACACCACTCATGATTTTATAGACCTCTATCATATCTCCTCTCAGTCGTCTCTTCTCCAAACTGAAGAGCCCCAACCTACCAAGCCTCTCCTCATACGGGAGCCCTTCCATGCCCTTGATCATTTTTGTTGCCCTTCTCTGTACCTTTTCTAGTTCAGCTATGTCTTTTTTGAGATGGGGCGACCAGAACTGCACACAATATTCGAGGTGCGGTCGCACCATTGATTTGTATAGAGGCATTATGACATCCTCAGTTTTATTCTCTATCCCCTTCCGAATAATTCCTAACATTCTGTTTGCTTTTTTGACTGCTGCTGCGCACTGCGCTGTGGATTTCATTGTATTGTCCACAACCACCCCCAGATCCTTTTCCTGAGTGGTAACTCCTAGCTTAGTACCCAGCATTGTGTACGCATAGTTTGGATTATTTTTCCCTACGTGCATCACTTTGCACTTGTCCACATTAAATCTCATTTGCCATTTAGATGCCCAGGCACCCAGTGTCGTAAGATCCTGTTGCAGTTCCTCACAGTCTGCTCGTGTTTTAACTACCTTGAATAACTTGGTGTCGTCTGCAAATTTGATCACCTCACTCTTAACACCCTTTTCCAAATCATTAATGAATACATTAAACAGCACCGGTCCCAATACAGATCCCTGAGGCACACCACTTTTTACATCTCTCCATTGTGAAAACTGACCATTTAGTCCTACCCTTTGCTTTCTATCTTTTAACCAGTTTCTGATCCATAGTAAGACACTACCTCCTATCCCATGACTTTTTAATTTTCTCAAGAGTCTCTCATGAGGGACCTTATCAAATGCTTTCTGGAAATCCAGGTACACTATATCTACTGGGTCTCCCTTGTCCACATGCTTATTTACACCCTCAAAGAATTCCAACAGGTTAGTGAGGCATGACTTACCTTTACTAAATCCGTGTTGACTCTTCCCCATTAAGCCATGTTTGTCAACATGCCCTGTAATTCTGTCCTTAATGATGGTTTCCACCATTTTGCCCGGCACAGACGTCAAGCTTACTGGTCTGTAGTTTCCAGGATCACCTCTGGATCCCTTTTTAAATATCGGGGTTACATTTGCCACCCTCCAGTCCTCGGGTACAGTGGCAGGTTTTAGTGACAGGTTACAAGTTACTAACAGTAGGTCTGCGATTTCATATTTGAGTTCCTTCAGAACTCTGGGGTGAATGCCATCTGGCCCTGGTGACTTGTTAGTATTCAGTTTGTCAATTTGCCCTAGAACATCCTCCAACGTCACATTGATTTGTAACAGCTCTTCCAATTCCTCACCCACAAAGCAAGGATCCTGCGTGGGTACCTCCCCCAAATCCTCCGCAGTGAAGACCGATGCAAAGAATTCATTCAGCTTCTCTGCAATGTCCTTATCCTCCCTGAGCGCCCCTTTTACTCCCTTGTCATCTAATGGTCCAACTGACTCCCTAAGCAGGCTTCTTGCTTCTGATGTATTTGAAAAAGTTCTTTTGCCTCTTTAGCAAGCCTCCCTTCAAATTAATCTGGTAAATGTTTAAAGTCTTTCTGTACCTGATTATATACTTATTACTGTTAAATACCCTCTTTTTAGTAAAAGCATAACTTTTGCTTTGTTCCTGGTTTGCCGTCATTGATCTATCCTTTATCTTGTGATTCTCATTGCTGGATATTCTTTGACTGCCACAACTTATTCAGTGGAATTAACTTCAAATATGAAACTTTGTTATAAAAAAAACCATCTGAAGTTTATCACATTGGAAATCATGGAGCTGTTTTCACCATAACTGTTCTTTTGAATTGCCAGTCAGGAGCTTAAGCATGGATGCAAGCTAGAGTTTGCATCCTGCTGACAATCTAGCAAGTTCTCCCTTTTATCTTTCAAGTAGGATATATTTGGGGGGTGTACTGTCCCAAGGTGTACTCTTCATGAATTTGTAATTGTATCCTACATTTCCTGTATTTTACATTCAGAGAAGAACATCAAATTAATATAAAAGGCATTTATTTCAAGCAGAACCCTAGCAACCGTTTCAAATTTCGTTTCTTTAGACAGAAACTGAATCATCATACCAAATTGTTTGCTTCAGAATAGGTTCCCCCGTCTTTATTTATGTGTGCCAGTGAAGGTGGATTGGTTTTTCTGAGACCCCTGCTGGCCAAAGCTGAGAACTGCAGATTGTATAAAGACAGCTGTGATTTTATAACAAAAGTGGGTCAGTTGGCCTTATTTTTAGTATTATATATACTTACAGAGAATTTAAGGTGTAATTTGGAATAAGAACTAAGGGAAGAATCTGATCCCAAGCATGCAGTTAGGGACAAAAGTTTTGATGTCTGATGTACATCCCTGCCAGAGCTTAGGCCAAGTAACTTCCAGCCATGTAAATGGAGACTTGGGGAGGTAGTCTGCCTCTGATAAGGCTCTAATAAGTAGAAGGGAGCCAGCTGTTACAACATTCCCTGCTGCTAGCCAATGATCAACATCAGCGGCGGTAGTCTGTCTGCTCTTCATACTGTAAACATGAAATCCCACAGGGGAAGCATGACTGGGATTAGGAAAGAAAAATATAGACCCTTAATATAGATGAATGAAGGTTTTGATAATGGTCTTACTACATTAGCAACTATCTTGAGGGTGAGATAGCTGCTTCCCTAGCTTGTTCCCTAAATCAGGTCAGTGTTTAAAAGTCATTGTTTCAAATGTGTGTGAGGAGTTTCACTTCTGCTTTTTGCCCCAAAGCTCAGCATAGGCAATATATCTGCATACATGGAATATTGCTACAAGTTACAATAAAGCTGACCTACTTTTATTGCAAAAATCACAATTGCATCAGTATAATTTGTATACATTTGCATAGTATTTAATCCTTACCTAGCTAGCATCATTATGCATTTCAAGCCAGCATCTTATTATTGTTTTCTAGCTCATATTTGAAACTTGCCATAATTGCACTTGTTCATTCTTTGGAGGACAATGTATTCAAGTACAAAAAGAAGCTACAATAACTCTTGCAGAGTTGCCAACTGTCCTATTTCATTTCAAGACTTACAAGTTGGAGTAAAACCTTAAGACTCAGTCAGGATAAAAGGATGAGAATTTCCACTTGTAGAAGTTAAAAAGATAAACTTTTTTCCCCTTCATGGTTATGGAGATAAACTTGAGAGCCTGGTTTAAGTGCCAGAAACCAAGGATTAATGAAACAATCATAAACTGCTTTTTTCTTTTTCTTTTTTCTTTTTAACCACAAGATTGCTAAATCCGCCCCACAGTAAATAATAATGAGGGCAGCTCATGGTTCCAAACAGTTCAGCTTCGCAACACTGCTCTTAACGGGGCTATGGTATCTGTTTTTAATATGGCAGATTTTAATTTAGCAAACTCTTCAGCTTCAAAAAATCTGATCTTCTGCTTCAGGAATCTACTGCCAAGAATACCTTTGCAGAATCAAGATCAGAATTTATTTTGGGCATGCAGGACCTGAGACAATCCCTGATGAGAAGGAAATGGAAAGACACCAATCAAATACAACTGGTAGATCATAGCCAGTGACACCATAAAGAATATGGTGCCCTAATAGCTTATGGCATTTCCTGCTAAAAACTGTAATTATGCTGTCCTATCTTATATTATAGTTCTGGGATGGTGATTTTTTTTCCCTCTTGTGGTCCACTATAAAAATTGGTGAGATGTGTTAGAATGTGAGTGGGGTTACTTAAGGATGGGGAAAGAAAGAGAAGGGTCTGTGTTTATGCCATGGATCCATCCTCTGTACTGGAGTGCATACCCTGATCTTCTCCCATCCCCTGAGTTCAGTCTTGAGAGCACAGTCTAGGAATTGGAAAGGGGCCAAATCAGCTATGGGCCAGAAGTTCCCCATCCATGCTATAGTTCATTTAAGTTAGTAGCATATGCTGACTGCGTTTAGTCAGATAACTCATTAGTTTGGAAACAAATTTCAGATGTATATGTGCATCCTGTATTGTTGGACTTCAGTCAAGCCCAGGGCCAGATTTAGGATTTTAGCACCCATAGGCAATTCAGGCTGCCACTCACACACCCATCCCCAGAGCTCTGGCGCATGGTCCATCTGTGGCAGGGAGGGAGACAACAGCAATGTCCAGCAAAGAAGCAGAGTCTCTTCTTCCACACTTGGCATCACCACAGAACATATTTGCAGGAGGCTCAGGGGCAGAACAGGGGTTCTCCAGGTAGAGATGGACGGGGGTCCAGGCGGTGTGGATGAGGTAGAACAGTTGCAGCAGTGGTGCAGGAAGGGACCTGGGTCCAGGAAGGCACAAGCTGAGAACAGAAGCCCCAGCTCCACTGCCCCCACAAAATCTGCTGCCCTAGGCAGGTGCCTATGACCGTTTTTACATGGACCGTGGTGGGTGGAGTGTGTTGGCCCAGTGTGTGTGTGCCCATTTACATGGACACCCACCCACCTACACCTACCAAGACCCATCTCCACCCACAGAGCATCCTCTATTCTGTCGGAGGGCTCCGTGGGTTGGGGGTTGGTCGGTGTGTGGCAGGTGTTGGTGGGTGTGCAGCAGGAGCGTGCACGGACAAACACCTGCCTGTGGTGCTTACACAGGTGCACACCCACTGCACACCCATCCTCCCACCTTCTGGCGGCCGTTTACACGGATGCCCCACCACCACCACACATCCACCCAAACACCAAGCGGCAGGAGGAGGGGGACGTCCATGTAAAAACAGCCTATGTTGCCTGCCCCTAAGTCTGGTCCTGATCAAGCCCCAATCTTGAAAACATTTACATGAGCATAGACCCGTTGAAATCCATTTGGCAGAAGGGGGTAGTATAGAAATATTATAAATAAGTCAAATATGGGAAGTGCAAGGATCAGCTGGATTCATGCATTTATGTAAGTGTTTACAGAACTGCAGCTTAATTCCAGAAAACACTAGGGATGGGCAAATGCGGTTTGGAAATTCGGAGCTCGGACCGAACTCGACCAGTTCGGTTGACCAAACCGAACTCCCGAACTGAACTGAATTTTCGAACCGAACCGAGTTTCCGAACTCGGTTCTGTTCGCCCATCCCTAGCAAACACACTAAAATTAGAAATATTTATTTTCCCTAATAAATGAGATGCCAGCATCCCTGCAACAAAGAATGCTACAGAATGAATAAACTAGATCAGCAAGAGAGGTAGCTAAATATAGTATTAGCTGAATTCTGCAACATTATACAAATAAATGGTTTGACGGGTGGGGTTTTTTTTGTCTCATCTTTATTTTCCTTGCTTTTTAGAGCTCGTGGTATATTTTCATAAACATATTCATTAAATAATTTAGTTGATGAATTTAACAAAGTGTTATGAATTCAGAACTAGTACACAAACAACTTTCTATTATTCACCCAACTCTGATCATCAAGTTAAAAGTTATGCTGTCAGTATTAGGAATGTGGCATCCAAGCACAATGGTTCCTGACACAATGCCTAAATGAATATACTGCAAATGTCCTTGTGCCTCAATCATCTAATTAACACAGTCCTCAGGTCAGAAGATGATTAGTTATCAAGTGACAATTTAGGATGCTAGAAATAGATGTTCTTACTAAAACTTAACCAAAAGTCCTTCTGCTTCGTTTGTAGGGTATAAACAGCATTCTGATGACCTTCTGTCAGATATTTGTGTTCCAGCTGAAATGCATAAGAAAATGACTCATCAAGCATACTTGTTGCAAAAATATCTGAAATAATGTATGCATTAGGTATTAAAATGGTGCATAGTGTAGAGTTTGTATAATATTAGCTTAAAGTAATCATGGAGAAAATATTTATTTATGATTAAGAAGCATGTGCTTAAGTCACCAGGAATAAAAAATAGAATATAGGTTTGAGCTACATGCTTCAATAACAAGCCATAACAGGGAGGAAGAAACAAATTGTGACATACTGATTAATATAGCAGCATGACCCCTTAGTACTGGTACAAGTGCCATTCACTTCAGTGTGGCACGTGGTGGTGGTGCTAAGCGTTGGCACCAGCATTAAACAACCAATTGTACCCCAACTCTTGTGTATTTAACTTTTCTCTTTAAAAATGGGATTTGTTTTAGACACTTGACATTTTCTGAAGGAAAACACAATGTAAAATATGCTCTAGTCACCTAATTTTATTAGATTAGTCAATAATTCCCATCTGACTATTCTGAATAGGACTGTAGCTATAGTTCAAAGTTTATTCAAGGCGTTTAGCTTCTGCCATAGCCATAGCTCATAAAACAGCTTAAAACAAAGAAACATATAGCATAGGTAAGCAGAGATCCAATATAGCTTATCATTAATACAATTAATCATCATCATAATCCTTACAATGGCGCAAGTCAAAAACAAAAATTTAAATAGAATAAAATAGTATAAGATAAAATAGTTGAACAAAGGAAATAACAGCACTTAATTCATGAAACCAATGCTTGAATTCAGTATAATTCATATCATATATATTTGCTCATACGTTTCTATAAATAAAAAGCTAACTAATCAACGTAGGATTATACAGTTTAAATATATAAATGGTCGATGCTAAATTACAGCCACCACTCCCATTAGGACTGAGCCTGAGCAATGTTGTTTCTACAGCGCTGAGCTGACTACAGCTATAACTCACATGGGAAGAGAAAAAGTGAGGCTGCTTTTTGCCTTTTGGACTCCACAGGGAGACACGCAGACTTGAATGATCTAGTTCCAGTTGCTCTGAAATTTGGAATGTTTTAATGTAATGCCAGATTACATGCTATAAATATTTGGAACTCCTAACTGGAAACTTCAAGCTTGCAATCCAGATTTCTGTTGATAGATAAAATCTGAACTTTGACAGAATTACACAAACTTAATAGTAAAGCCAGCTATGCAGAGAATTTTGATTTTGAAAGACAGAGCACTACACAATGCATGCAAATAAGTACATATTCAGAGAAGAAGAAAGAAAAGGAGAACAAGCAAAGAGAAATTAAGTGTATTTCTAGAAAAAGTAAGCAAAACATGTCAACAGTGTATTGTAATTTTTTCATATTCTTAGGTGAGATTAAACATGGCAAATTATCCTGTAAATGGTCTTGGGAAGCATTGCTGGAACACACTTTCACCAGTCTTTGCCAGTCTTTGAAGGAAAGCCCTATTGCCAAACTATGGCAGTTTTGGCTCAGTATGATCAGACTCTGTTATGTCTAACATAAGAGGAGTAAACCACAGCAATCTTAATTGTCTGCTTTATTGTGGGATTATTCTTGCATGCCAAGAACAGCCTTTTCTCATTATTTTAGTTTGTTTTCCTCTTAATAAATGCTGATAGTCATGTTTTCTATGAAAGCATACAATTTCTCGTACACTCTCTAGGCCCTGATCCTACAATGGACTTTAGCCAGAGCCTTGAATACACATGCCAGGAGAGCATTGTACAAGAGCAAAGAGTTCTGCCATCCTGAAGTCTCATACAGAATTAGTGTCCTAGTAATTTCAGTTTGAAAACCTTTTTATACTCTAGCAGCATCCATTATTGTAATTTTCAGTGGCCTCTACTAGTGTTGGTTTATAATTATATGTCTCAGGGCTTATTTTTTCATTATAAAACCACAGTTTCTGAACATTAAACATTAGCAAGAAATTGAATTCTTGTATATGACTCCCAACCTTCAAGTTTAGAACTTGAAATCTAAACCTTCATGTTTCCGCAGATGTATCTCCTAAAAAAAATAATATTTTTATGATCCTCATGCCCAAATTCTGCAAAGAATTTACATGTTTACAATGTGTTTCAGTCGGTGCATTATTGAGGCCACAGTCTGTGCTTATTCATCATAAAAATATGTTGTGTCTGTGTTGAATACATATTAACTCTTCTGTCCAAAAAAGGTACAAAATTTAAAGGCAATAGTTCTGTATCAATGCTCTATCAATCCTCCTGGAGGATGTCCAAACAATATTTGGGGGAATGTTGCTCAGGTGCACCTGCTACATAATGACACTTAATTTCTGGGCAAACTGAAACACAGTTGCAATTCTGGGCAAGTCCTTGTTTTCTAGGCACTGCAGGCAACTGCGTTTTGGCCTTCCCTTCTCTTACAGCCAGCCCAAATTTTCAAGCATACAAGAAAGTGTCCTTTAATATAAAGGCATCCAAAGCTGTCTCTCTCTGGACTCCTCTCAGGCTCCCTTCTAGCCTGTATTTCAGGAGCATCCTTTCTTCGGCTGAGCTCCCCAAAGCACGTCCTTGCTCTCCAGCAGCTCTCTCCCAACTGATCTCCTTATATAACCCAGAGTCCGTTACTACAGGTGTTGCCTGTTATGTGCTGTCTTTTAACTAGGGGTAATTTCAGACGTTACGAGACCACAGTCAACCACAGTGAATCTCCTGTGGTGGCCATGAGTCCCGTAATGTTTGTTTGCTTCCCGCCAGATGTTCACCACAGTGAATCACTGGCAGGGATCAAAATGACCATGGTTCTAGATCTCCGGCCGCCCAGAGATCCATGGTTAGATTGGCCGCAATCCGGGATGGGCCAAAAGTAACATCTGTTATGTTTTGCCCATCCCAGATCGTGGTCCTGACCACGGGAAGGGATCGGGCGCAGCGGCCGAATTGGCCACTGCACCCGCCCATCTCCCAGAGGGCGGACGGCCAGAGGAGCACCGGGGGGGGGCTGTGTGGCCGCACAGCACGCTGCGCAGCCCCACCCCTTTCCCAATCCCCGGTAGGAATCAGGCTGGCAAGTCTAAAGGACGGTCGGACTGATTCCTGACCGGGATCCGAAACGGATCCCAGTCTGTGGTTCAGCGTGGCAGGCCTCTGAACCTAGGTCAGCTGTTGTGCCTTCCATAGTGCAGGCCTGGGTGTGATCCTTTCACCGGTATAGACATCTACTTGGCATTAATTCATGCCCTATTACAAGTTCTTTGTAAGCTAAGCACTTAGATTTGGAAATCATAAAAATGATGGTTAAATTATTTCCTAACCTTAACTGCATAGTGTAACTGAATAAGAAACTACTTAAAAGAAAACTAATGTAACTGGATGTTTTTATTTTATTTTTTAAGAAAAACATTTTTATTTTTATTTTGTTTTGTTAAAACATAGGACTGGTTAATTGACAGCTGAGGACTCGCTGATAGTATTTGCCTACCTTCAGGAGTTATTTGTATTCTTAGGTTTTAGTTCAGGGCCATGCCTGGTGGTTTGGGGGGAGAGGGGGAGAAACTTGTGTTCGATTATTTTCAGACTGAAAGGATTCCCTTTGAAATGGCTGTGTGTTTAAACCATAGCTATGGAAACAGTCAAGTTACCTAATAAATACATAAGCAATCGACACTCTGAATGTTTTTAATCCCTTAAATAAGTTTAGTCCATTTGATCACCCGCAGATCACATAGTTTAACTACTCTACTATACCTACTCTTGATACTTTGATCATAAACATTTAGCAGAACTAAGATACAACTTTGGAAGGAGAAGGGGAGGATGGTTTCATATGCAGTGTTTATGACAATATAGAAAAAGAATTCCATTTTTAGTGATCACTGCTTTACAATGGAATTCTATTCCACTAGTCCTTCTAAAAAGTAAATGGGAATCAGAAATCTGCAAAGCAAAAACAAGTACCAATATCTGACAGTTTCAGCTCACTCTATCCATGCTAGATGTGTCTTCCTAGATCCATATGTAGCACCAACACCGACTTACTGGAAATGAGTAGGATTCTGGATCATACTTAGGCAAATCAGGCCCACATTTCATCAGGTAGAAGTAGCCTAGTAAGGGTTTCTTTCTATAGATGAAATTAAAATAACAAATCATATTACATTTGGAATATTTGTAACCAAATTTTACTACCTAAAAGTGCACATTGGCCCTTTTCATACTGGCACTCTAACACTGATAAAATGGGTGTTACATCTTAGTATACATTTTGCACACCATAGAGCGCACCTGCAGCCCTGAAACATGTATACTAAAATGTAACACCCTTTTTATCAGTGTTTGAGTGTCTGTGTGAAAAGGGCCATAGTTACTTCTCAGACAGTAGAAATGGTTTTGTTACTAAAATATTTAATTGGGCTAAAACTTTATGTGTTATGTAGACCTTTTACGTAGTGGATCTAAGTATGTGACCCATCATAGAGTCAACTTTTTGGCTTTGTTACCTATGCAAAAGTTCAACACCTTAAATCCTCCTTTTGCTGTGTGAAAGAAATACAATATCCAGCATTAACTTGACCATTTCAGTAATCTGTAGATTAACTGGCTACCCATTTCTGTCGTTCCCAGGTTCATTAACTTGTGTGATAGCAAACCACAGGACTGGTACCTCAAAACACGGACACTTAGATTATTATTATTATTATTATTATTATTATTATTATTATTATTATTATTATTATTATTATTATTAATAATAATAATAATAATAATTAATATTAAGCATTTATATAGCACCAGCAATGTACCTGGTGCTTTACAAAGTAGTGGAATAGATATGGTCTGTGCCCTAGGGTTTACAATCTGAGAGACGGGGGGGTGGGAGACGAAGGAAGGGGAACAGAGGGAGAGACAACGAGTGTAACATTCACGAAGATGTGAGGTTCCAGGTGCACGTGCTTGGCTTGGTAACATCAAGAATTTATTGATTTATTTTTTAAAAATTTATATCCCACCCCTCCTGCCCATAGGGCAGGCCGGGGCGGTGAACAACATTAATTAAAACAGTATAAAATTTTAAAACAGTTTAAAAATACAGTATGTGGGGAAAACCCCTACCCCCACCCCACCCCTACCGCTCGCCAAAAGGCTGACGGAACAGCCAGGTCTTACATATACGTCAAAACAGCAGGAGAGTGGGAGCCAGCCGAGCCTCCTCCAGGAGCGAATTCCACAGCACAGGGGCGGCCACTGAAAAAGATCTAACATTGGTGGCC
>QEPC01008436.1:1905251-1922272 GCA_003113815.1 Sphenodon punctatus | reverse complement strand
TCTGGTCGGGCGTCACGCCCTGGGATCACCGGCGGGACCCCGGGGAGCGTGGAGGGGGCGGGGCCGTGCGGCCACACGTTGCACCGCGCGGCCCCGCCCCCTCCCCAATTCCCCGCCGGGATCCCCCCGGCATGTCTGTTGCAGCATGACGGGGTGATCCCGGCGGGGAAGGAATTTGGTGATTTCGATACGGGGCCAACGGGGCCCGTAATGTCTGAAATCACCCCATGTTGCAGGGCTGTATTGGTGTTAAAGTGGAGTTAGCATTATGTCTTTTTTCACCCCCTGTGACTCAAGACCCCTAGTTCCAAGTCCAGCATGCTATCAATTGAACCACACTTGGCTGCTTTCCCTTACTTACTTCCAAGTATTTTTTCAGAGTAAACTGCTAGTTGTTTTTAAATGCTGTTTACTGATATGTGAAAATTGCCATTTACCTTAAGTTTTCAGAACCCAAACTCTCAAAGCTTGTTCAAATAAATACCCGAGAGACTATTTTTTTTTCTTTCAGACTTAATTGACATTTATGTGTTGATGGTCAACCGACAGGATGATTGAAAAAGATTAGCTTCTCAGCAATCAGCAAAATCGTATTACCACACATATCATTTCTTCAGTATACTCCAGTCATTTTAATGAGACACATTCTTTTGAATTGGCAAGCTCTACTTCAGGACCCAAAGCCTCACTCTGAGGTATTTTCATGATGTCACAGCTTTTTTTGTTATAATCCTTGCTAGCTGGCACCATTTGGCACATGCTTCCCTGCAGGCTATTTCTAATCCCATTACTGTGGAAGTGACTCGGTTTGTAGCCTTTTTAGCACATTTGAAGGAACATCTGAGAGACATTTTGGTCTCTCTCATAAATGTCTGCATTTATCTACTGTTACCAGCTGTGTTTAGCTCAAATCCAGTGAGAAATTTCAATTTTAGAGGTAAGGAGATGATAAAGCAAATTAAACATGTTCACCTTGATTATTAGGAATCCAGTAATTGATGGAAAGCTGCCAAAAGAGTTCCATAATTTCAAAATATTAGTGCAGATTTTGTATTAATCCATGCTAATATTTTAATCTTGTTCTTCTGTATAAATAGAAATCAGATGGACTTCATTTACACTCAGACTCAAAAGGCCTTAAAGATATTGCAGTCATTTACATATGAGTACTCCCACTGACTCTTTGAGAATACATGTAGGTAGTAGTTTCAGGTTGGCGCAACCAGGAACTATAGGGTGATTTCAGACGTGACGAGATTAAATTCACCACCCCGGTGTGAATGCCTTCACCGCGGGCCATGGTGAGATGCGCGGCCACAACAGACGTGACAGGGGCAGCACCACCACCCGGGGACAACCGGAGAGAACACGGTCCAGGGGAACCCAACAGACGTGACGCGGTGGCGAGAACCAAGGTGGGAGCCCCACAAGGCACGCAAACATGGCCGCCAACAAAGCCAAAGACAGCGGAGGACCTTGCCCAGGGAATGGAAACACAAAGGGAGGCGCTGGACGGAGCTGTAGCGCAAGCAGCGCTCGCAAACAGCGGCCACATGGAAGGCGTGCAGACTTCAAAATGGGAAGTGCACACACACAAACGAAGCAGCACACCCACACAACCAAGGGGAGCGGAGCACAGAAGCAGAGGAAGGCACACACCAAGGGGGAACAGGGAACCCCCCAGCCGGTTGGACACACGGAAGGGGGGGTGAGGGGCCGGCACGGGCAGCCCACCAGGAAGGGGAGGGGGCAAGAGCCCAGCGGGCAAGGGGAAGGGGGACCCAGCAGCCCAAGGAGACAGGAGGCAGCACAAGGCACAGTTAAGCATAACAGGCATTTATTGAGGACACAAGCGTCACCAGCCAGGCGCAGAGGCATACAGCGCGAGAGCGAGCAGAGACAAGTCGCGGGAGAAGGAGCAGCAGCAAGGGGGGCACGGGGCCCAGTCTGGGAGGGGGGGGAATCCACACAACGGCCCACCACAGAGCCAGGGTCCGATGGAGAAGCACACCCAGTGTGCGAGGGGAGGCACCAGACAAAGTCATGGACAGGGGGCCAGGGCAGGTGGGACAGCTCCAGCAGATGGTAGTACGCAGCCCCGCGGGAGCACCCTGCATGCTGATGAAGTAGGACATGGCCAGGGCAGAGCCACCCTCACACAGGCAGGTCACATATCCCAGGAAGGCACACACACGCAGAGCGGAGGCCATCTCAGCAGTACTCCACACTGCAAGGCCCCCCTCCATCGTGTCCAGTATGTGCCTCTCAGGGAAGGGGGAGAGCCCAAGCTCCTCACAGTGCACGCGGCAGTCGCCAGCGGTTGCAACATAGCCAAAGCGCAGCATTCCAAAGCTCAGGCAATGATAGGCATCCAGCCGGGTAAGCAAGGAGCGCAGGCAGCACTGAATGATAGGCAAACGCCACAGTTCACAAAGGGCCATGCTCTCCCGGTGGTCCAGGCTTGGACAGAGCCCCCAGAGCCTCCCAGCGGGACCTCGGGCTGAGATGCTGCTGCCATGGTACAGCTCTCAAAGGGTCTGAGCTGCAGCAGCCATGTGGGCAGCATGGGATGCGTGGCTGGGGGGCCGGACAGGTAGACAGGGGCTGCCAAGGCCAATGTATAATGGCAAGATGGGAACAATGGGGCTACTGTGGAGGGGTGCGAAGGGAGTGGGCAGTGCACAGCTGCCGGCATGCAAGGCCGGACAGCCCCACGCATACACTCCTGCAAGAGGAGATAGAAACGACAGCACATGCACGCACAGGGAGAAGCAGCGGTCAAGGGGGCCAAGGCCCCAGGCCCAGGGGGCTGCCCAGGGTTCCCCCTATGAGGGACCAAAGCCAGCACTGGAGGGAGCGCAGCGGGGCCCCAGGGCACACACCCCTCGCCACCACCACCGGCCGACACCCCATGGAGGTGATGGTGCTCCGGGCCTGATAGCCCAACGGACAGGGGGGGTGCGGCCACCGGTGCTCACCCTTAGGCCAATGGGGGAGGAAAAGCATGCACATATGTGGCACAGGTGCGTGTTCAGGGGCGGAAGCGAGCGTACATTTCCACAGCCTCGACCCTGACCAACGGAGCGGCCACACCCGCAGGAATGGATCGCGTCCAGTTTCGCGCTCACATAGCCCTGCTACAGGCAGTTGCAGAGTGGTTCCAATTAGCACGTGGCGCTGCTGAGGCTCATCACAGGGGAGCTGGACAGGATGCAAGTGGAGCAGTGGTACATGGCCAGGGTGGGGCGCGCACCCATCATGCAGCTAGCAGGGCCCTAGCCCTGGGGACAGCACGGCAGCTTGGACTGGCCTACAGCAGGTCGCTGCTATGAGCCAACAACCTACCAGCCGGCATTAGGAGAATGCTATCCAGGAGCGCGTGGGAGAGGGCTGCCAGGTACCTAGCGCTGCAGCTTGCCATGCCCATCCAGAGGCGCACGTGGGCCTTGTTGAAGGCTCATCAGTGGTGGCAAAGGGTGCTGGGATGGTGGGACAATGTCGACTGGGTCAGACACTTCTGAATGGACAGGCGCACCCTCATGCGCCTGGCAGAGTGGCTGTGGGAGTGGCTCTAGCCCCTGAGGGATATGAGGGAACCCATCCCCGTGCCACAGCGGGTCGCCATCGCTGTGTGGGCCTTGGCCTTGGCCACCCCGGACCCCTGCCGGCCCGTTGCCCAGCACTTTGGAGTGGGGCTCACAACTGTGGCGTGCCTGGTGTGGGACTTCTGTGAGGCAGTGGAGGGGATGCTCATGGAGTGCGTTATCCAGCTGGTTGATCAGGACACCGTTGTGGTGGGTTTCCGGGACCTGGGCTTCCCCAATTGCCTGGGGGCAATCAATGGCACCCATATAGCAATCCTGTGGCCCCCAGATGACGATGCGGCTGAGTACATAAACCGGCACGGGTACTACTTCCTGCAGCTCCAGGGCCTGGTGGACCATCGGGGATGCTTCACGGACATATTCACTGGGCACCCTGGCCGCAGCCACGATGCACACATCCTCACCATCTCCCCGCTGTTTGCCTGCATGTACAGGGGGGACTTCACAGACATGCGAATGACCCAGATAGAGAGGGTGATGATGCCCCCATGCATCATTGGCGACCCGGCATATCCCCTGAAGCGATGGGGATATCGATGGGGATATCCCAGTGCCCATCACCCCAGCTCAGCAGCGGTACAACACCCGCCTCAGCACCGCTTGCACCGTGGTCGAGTGGTCCTTCGATGTCCTCAAGCAGTGTTGGCGATGTCTAGCCGGCCAGCTGGAGTATACAGTGGAGACCTCCTCCCTTGTCATTGGAGCCTGCTGTGTCCTCCACAACATATGTGAGCCAGACAGGGCCGCTCTGGAGAACCCCCCCTCCAGCCACCTGCCTGGCCCGGTACCACTGTATGCTGACGTGCCCAACCCCTGCGAGTACCACTATGCCAAGCGCATTAGGGCAGCGCTGGCTTGTCACATTGAGCACCTGGCCTGTCCCTGAGGCCATCCCGTGCTTGATGTGGCTCTGTGGAGTGATATAGGGGTTGGTTCATCATGTGGGGTGCCGTTCCCCAGCCCCCCTCCCATCTCTGTGCTCTGTGTGCTCCTCCCCCCCCCAGCATGGGCACCACCCACCTCCTGTGCCGCTCCCTCTGCCCGTGCCCCATGTCTGCCTTTGGGCTGTGGGGGACAGATGGCTCCCATCCCCTTCCACCGCCTTGGTCCCCCCTCCCCTTGGGGGTTCATGCGTGTGCCCTGCCCTTACCTGCTCCCTCGGTGTCCATTCCCTCCGAGGCTGGATGGTCGCTGGGGCTGCTGTCTGCCTGGTCACCGGGTTGGCAGGCAGTGAGGTTCAGGGTGACAGTCTCCTCCTCCCCCTCCACCTCCTCGGAGTCTGCTGGGGTGTGTGTGCCTTCGCCAGAGGTAGGGCTGGGGGTGCATCAGCCGCGTGTGCACGAGGTCCCTGGCATCTCCTCCATGGTGTCGGTGCCCTGTGCTGGGGCTTGCTCAGGGATCTCCAGCTGCAAGGGGGGGGGTCCTCCTCTGCTGGCCACTCCTCCTGGGTGCCCCCTCCTACCAGGCGCCAGGCCACTATGGAGCCCTTGCGGTGCAGCACCCGGGTCAGTGCATCCATGTAGGGGGAGGCCCGTGTCGCCCGCCCAGAGTGCCGGTTGTTATCCACTATGTCTTTGAACCCCATTTTCAGTTCCTTTATTTTTGTCCGGCACTGTGTGGGTGTTCTGTCATATCTGGCCTCCCCCATCTCGGTGGCTATCTGGGTGAACATCTGTTCGTTCCTGGCGTTGACTGCCAGCTCGCCCTGCATCTCGGGTGTCGCCCAGATGGCAATGAGGTTGTGGGTCTCCTGGAGCCCCCACTGACCCCCCCTTTGGTACCGCCACCTGGGTGCCAGCCCCTCCGCTGCCTCTTCCTCCTCCGTGGTCACCGCCACCTGGGCCTGGCTCCCTCTGGCCTTGACTTCCTCCAGAGCGCATGCCCTCTTGCTGGTCTGTTTGGGGGACAAATGGGGGCTGCTGGGTGGGCTCCTGGCTGCTGTGGTCCCTCCCTCCCACCCTCCCATGCCCCTCCTCTCCCCTGCTCTGACCCATCTGCTCCCAGCTGCACCCCCTATCTTCTTCCGGGGTGGCCCCGTGTGCTGCTGGGTGTCCCCCACTGGGCCGGGTTCCCCCTCCTGCTGCTGCTGCTGCTGCTGCTGCACCTCCTCCTCGCCCTCTCGCTCCATCCTCCGCTCTGTTTCCTCCACCCTCCCTCTCCATCGACTGCTCTGCCACGTTCCCCTACTGCTGCCTGCCCTTTAAATCTCCCTCCATGTGCCGCTTGTTGTCAGTTGCCTAGCAGCGATGCTGCATGCCGTCACCACGGCCTGTGGTCATTTCCTTCCACCACGGCTGGGGTTTTCCCTTCAGATGTTACATTTCATTCACCCCTGCCGTGGTGGGCATTCACTACACTTCTGGACCTCCTCTCGCCCCGACCTCACGAAGTGTGGTTAGGTTCACTCCAGCCCGTGTTTGACTGTGGTGAACATCTGGATGCGGGCCAACAGACGTGCACGGCTCTTTCACCACCGCCCGCGTTTGATTGAGGTTGACTGTGGTGAATGCCAGAAATGTAACGTCTGAAATCACCCATAGATGTGGTTGCAAGTTATGGTAACAACTGATGTGTCCTTCCACTTTCATGATATTTAGATAGCAGAATTTTTTTATACTAGAAAGAGAGCTGAATCTGAACTTCTCCAAACTCTGAGAAACTTTCTGTCTGGCTTTATACTTTACTTTGAAAACAGCTCTAAGTCCAAAGTAAAAGACTGTGTTGATATATAATTATGAAGAATGCAACAGGCCCCATTGTTCACTAATTTGTGTATTTTTCTTATTTTTAAAATCTGAAAGCCCTTAAAAATATTGACTGAAATCCCACAGTAACTTAAAATTAACTTCCTTCATATCAGTAGGAATAAGAAGAGACACACAGACACACATTCCCATTTTACAGATGGGGAACTGAGGCTGAGAGGTTGTGACTTCCCCAAGGCCACCCAGTGAGTTCATGGCTAGGACACGATTTGAACCCTGGCTTCCTAGGGCCAAGTCCAGTAACTTATCCACTACATCACACTGGCTCTCTCCTTATCCACTGGCACCACATAGCACCAGCAATGTGCCTGACCCTGAACAGTTAGGATTAGAGACAAGGTACTGCCCGAAGGAGCATACAGTCTAGAATGGGCAAGGGGAGGGCACATGAACAAAGATGTGTTCACAAAGCTGAGGAGTTGCACTTACATGTGCTTCACTTGGTTGGCTTTGTTACAAGACTAAGCACAGTTAAGCAACATGCAATTGGTGTCCTACTCTTCCTCTATTACATGGTGGACAAGACGGATGGCAGACACTATATCCTGTGAATGAGAAGGGATGTCCAAGGGCAGAATATGGGCTTCAACCCAATTTGGATGATATTGATAATGAGGGTTGGTGGTTCCCAGATGATGGTTTGTGTGAGCTGTGGTCCAGTATTGAGGAATGTCATTGGGTAGAAGATCCCGAGCAAGTCCCACTTAAAGACTTAGGTGAATATGGGAGGCACTGGATAAAGAATTGTCTAAAGTGTTAAATAAGATGTCACTGCCTAATTAAATGCCAAAAGTCTTGTTTTTTTACCTCTTTCTGCCAGTGGAGTAACAGTGTGTTTATGTAACACTGTTGTGTGAAGCATAGGAATAGAAGGGATAAGAGTTTATCATGCCTAATTCATATAGATATTCTGGAAAATGTTGATGTCAACATGGAATTATAGCCTCAGACAAATGATAAAGACCTAAAGCAGGCACAACAATGATGATAATGTGGAAGAAATTTAGAAAGGATTTAAGATACTGGTGCATGAGGTTACTACTTTGGTAATAGAAAAATGGAATGTGGTGCTGAACAATGAGAGTTATATTAAAATTAATAATTTAATAAAAAGGAAGAATGAGCAAGAAAGCTAATATTACATGAACAGAGTTGAAAAGCAAGCATAGAAACTAAGCGAAGGTGGGTGCAAAGCAGACATAAAGAGACCAAGATCAGGCGCAGCCGAAAAGAGCTGTAAATTAACTAATGGAATTAGGAAACAAATTATCTGTGTTAAAACCAAGGATAGTAGAACATGTTAACGAATATGAAAGCATCATCATAGCAAGATTACGGAATAAGTAAGCCATCTTTTTGACAAGCTTGAAAAACTGGAGTTTGTGATATTAAAGGAAGAGGAAGAAGGCATCATACATTGAAATGTGGAAACTAGATTAATTTTTAAAAAAAAATATGAAGTGGGGGAAGAGCAGCAGTGGAAAGTGTCCCCGTGGTTTAAATACTGCAGTCACTTAAAAAGATATCCTAAACTCTGCTTGCTATTCTTCTTTAACAAAATATTTTGGCAAGATGTCTATACAAGACTTTAAGAGGCTGATTTCATACTTTTCTCAAAGGTCAGTAAAGGAATGTGTGCTAGGGAGTGTGTGGTGTTATAAGCTATATAAGACCAAGTATTTGTGTTGGGGTGGGTTTTTTTTTGCTAAACAAACAAACAAAGCAGCATATGAAGACAAAAACTGGTAGAACTCTGTCACCTAGAAATGACTGCAATTGGAGCAATCTTTACCTTGATGATTTTGTATGTGTGCCCCAGTACAAAGAGAGGTCTGTCTGCTGGGTTTTTGTTGTTGTTGTTGTTTTTAGATTTTACAGAAACATTTAATAAAATCCTTGAAGAATGTAATATTTGCAGGACATGAAGTTAATAAAAGACCTGTACTGGGGACAGAAAGGAGCAGTGTGACTAGGGCATGAAATATCTGAGTACTGCAGTATTATGGGAGATGTGCACAATTCTTATCTTTAACAGATATGTGGAAGGTATAATAAAGGAAAGTATAGATGAGCACTGAGCAGAGCATGCAAGTCAATAGTGTATACATCAACAGCATAAGATATGCCGATGACCTTGAATGCTTTATCTCATTGAGGGAAATGCTCCAGAATGAGTTTAATGTGGTGCATGACACTACAAGAAACAGAAATCAGTGATTGGAATACCAAAACTATGATAGTGTGCAAGGGTGGGAGCCTCCATGATTTGGAGGAGGGCTTATTATCTGAGGGAATCCCTCCCTCCCCCCTTGGCAGGAGTGCGAGCAGCCCATTATTCTCCCCCAGTGTTTCAGTGAACAACAGCAGGGCATCCTCTCCCATGCTGCAAGGTGGTAGCAGCCGCAGCAGCTTTATCCTGGGTGTCATGGATCTGGGCAATGAGGGGAGTGAGGAGGAGACGTCTGCTCATGGTGCTCTTCCTGTAGCCCCATCAGGGACAGATGCAATAGCCTCCAGAAGCAGTGGCACAAAGAAAGCAAGGGGCCTGTGTGGGACCACTTCAGGTCAATGAGGGCAGGTGAGACCAGCAAGGTGGCTTGCGTTCACTGCGGGAATGTGGTGAAGTGTGGGAATAGAAGGGGAAACCTCAGCAACAGAAAGATGTTCTCCTACCTGAGAAGTTAAGGTGCTGGAACTGGAAGGGAAGTTAGGCAGTGTGGACAGGAGTGGGTTCCAAATCCCTCCTTCAGTGAGCACACCCTCTTCCTCTGCTCATGGCAAGGGGAATGAGGGTGAGCAGCAGTTCCTATCTCGAACCCCCTGTGAGCAGCAGCACCATACTGACACTATGGAGGAGCTAGGCTTTGGACAGTTGCAACGTGGAGGGCATCCTCCAGCGGAAATTAAGATCACTAGGCTGGTGAGTGAGATGATTATGCTGGATGACCAGCCCTTCAGCATAGCTAAAGACCTCAGATTCTGCCAGCTGGTGGCACTGCTTGCACCCCAGTACCAGATCCCTCATTCACCACCTTCAGCAGGCGATTGGTGACCTCCCTGTACCAGGCAGCCAGGGTGTGGGTGAGGTAGCTACTGGCCAGGTCAGGTGGGGCTGTTATGCATTTTACCACAGACATTTGGACCAAGGAAGGACATGCCATCCACCAAGGGGTTTGTGGTCAGCGAGGTTAGCGACAAAACAACAAGTATTATTTATTTATTTATTTCATTAAATTTATTGGCCGCCCCCTCATGCCTACGGCATCTCAGGGTGACTTACAATATCATAAAAACACAATAATAATAATAATAATAATAAAAAACAACAATAAAAACACCAACCCGACAACGATTTATAAAACATCACTAAAACCCACTGAGACCCATAACCCACCCCCTACCCCAACGGGAGGGAATTCTATAAATGCGGCCTGGACACTAGGGGACCTCCATAAAGGTGCCCTCGGTGGACTGCAGGGATCACTCTGAGGTGCGGAGGGTGAGGCGGTCCCCGAGATATGAGTGGCCCAGATCATGCAGGGCTTTATAGATCAATACTAACACCTTGTATCTGGCTCGGTACGCTATAGACAGCCAGTGCAGAGCGCGGAGCACCAGTGTTATGTGCTCACGCTGTCCCATCCCTGTAAGAAGACGGGCCACCACATTCTGCACTAGCTGCAGCCTCCGAACCAGAAACAAGGGAAGCCCCATGTAGAGCGCATTGCAGTAGTCTAGCCTCGAGGTGATGAAGATATGGATGAGTATGAAGGAGACAGTGCAGGGTGGAAGCTTCCAGCACATCCCCTGTGCTACCCACACGCTTCACCAGGTGGTGAAGGATGCCTTGGCCCTGGGGAAGAATACGGGAGATGGTAGCAGCAGCCCCCTTACCCTGATGATTGAGAAGGGCAGGAAAATCACTGGGTATTTTAATAGGAGCATGAGGGGCAGGCACCTTTTGAGGGAGAAGCAGGTGGAGTTGGGGGCACAGCAGCACCACCTCATGCAGGACATGAGTACAAGGTGGAACTCCACCTACCTCATGCTAGAGGGTCTGGTGGAGCAGCAGAAGGTCCTGCATGAGGTAGCCCTTGAGGGGGAGATTGGAATAACGAGACTGCTAGTGTGGGAAGAATGGGTCATGATGTTCCAGACCATGCCCGTTCTTAAGCCCTTTAAAGACATGACATAAACCCTAGGTACAGCAACAGCCACCGTGAGCCAGGTCACCCCCATGGTCTGTAGTCTGGTCAGGTGAATAGAAGGCTTCCTGACAGACCAAGCAGCAGAGGGGAGCGTGGAGGGGGTGCCTTGTACCAGAGGTGGTGCCCCTGGTATGAAGGCTGAGGGAGGGGCTCAGTAGCCAGTTTGACCCCCTGATCAGGAAGGAGGTCTATATTCTCTCCACCATGCTGGACAAGGCAAGTGTGGCATCTCGTATGGTGGTCTTCACCCTGAGGAAGCATACTCTGGTGGCGAGGGTGAGGGCAGTAAAGAGGGTTATACAGTGGTGGCAGCAGAGCCAAACAGACGGGCAAACCAGCAGCAGAAGGGAGGACATGCAGAGCACCCCTGGCAGCAGCTCTGATAACAAGGCCAGCAGCAGCAGCTCCTCAGTGGTCACCACCCACTGGACCACACTAGGGCACGCAGCATGGGCAAAGGCAACTGGGGAGGAGGTTGACAGTAGCAGCAGGCAGAGGCAGAAGGAGCCTGACAGTGAAGAGATGGCAGTGGAGAAGTATCTGAAGAAGCCAGTGTTAGACCACAGCAATGATCCCCTGCAGTACTGGGTGGAGAAGAGGATGGTATAGCAGGCCCTGACCAGGGTGGCACAGGAATTGGTGTCCTGCCCACCAGCATCCCCAGAGAACGGGTCTTCTCTCTGGCGGGGAACATTGTGAGTCCCCACCATACGAGGCTGGGCGCTGGGTTGGTGGAGCAGTTGCTGTTCCTGAAGGTAAGCCTGCTGCTGCTGGGTTTCCCTGAGCTGGCCGTGGACTCAGAGTGAGGGGGCAGTGGCACACTTGAGACTTCCCCCAGGCCTCTCTTGGTGCCTTCTGCTCCCACCCCTCTTGCCCAAATTCTGGATGGGGCTGCTGCACCCCCCTCTCTTTATTATTCCGCCCCACCTCTGGGCAATATCTCTATCCCCTGGGGCAATCTCTGCAAGTTGACACCCTGTAACATAGGGTAGTACCAACAGCCAGTGCCTGCCTGCTATTCAATCTATCTCACATGGTGCCATTAGGCCACTCTGGGGCACATTCTGCAAGTTGAAGCCTCAACTTCGTGTCAGGTAGGAATATGACAGCTGTATACAGAGATTTACACACAGTGGCAGTGGGGCTGACTGGTCTGCACCGGCCAATGCCACCCGCTATAAAGAACCAGAGAGAGAGAGGGGGAGACATGCTGCTAGAATGAGAGAGAGAGAGGAGACACTTCTGCCCATGCTGCCATACATGACCAGAGAGAGCAAGAGAGTGGCTCCCACTCCTGCTGCTAGAATGAGAGACGGGGAAGGCAGAGGTGTATTCTGCCCAAGCTGCCACCTGCCAGAACCAGAGAGCTCATCTGTGCTCATGCTCAATGCCCACATCCAGCAGCAAACCCACGATAATGAGACAGGAACACATAACATATGTGCCTGTGTGCCTGCACCTGTTAACACTTGTTGCACACTCACTCACTAATTCTTTCTCTTCTATGCCCTGCTCCTCATGGGGCAATCATTCAGGAACTTCCCAAGGCAAATCCCTCCCCCCTCTCCCCCCGCCCCAGGGTGATCTCTGTGAGCTGAAGACTCCCCACCACTCAGGGGCTTCCCAAGGCTGCTGCCTGTGGGGTGATCTCTCTTCCTTCCGGCACCTTCCGGATTCTTCCGATGCCCACTGCTGCTGCTCTCTCTCTCTCACACACAAACAAAAGCCCTGCACCTCCTGGGGTGCTGTTTGCAAGTTGAGACCCTGGCATGTTTTGGGGCCAACTAATACGCTACCAGTTCTGCTCCTGCTGCTGCTGCTCATGCCCGCCCACCACCCGCCTGCCACCCACCTGCTCCTCCACTGCCACCCGCCTGGTCTGTTGCTACCACCTGCCCCTCCTGGGGTGCTGTCTGCAAGTTGAGACCCCAGCATGTCTTGGGGCTAATACTCTAACAGTGCTGCTGCTATCAGGTACGGTTCTGACAAGCTGCATATATAAAGAGATTCTGCCACCTGCCAGAAGAACCACAGAGGGATAACAGATGGGACAGGTCAAAATCAGCTGATAACAAATATAACTTTTACTAAATCATTTCAAAAAACTTTTTAACTATGAAGAAAACAAACATTTGAATTATGTACAAAAAAGGGAAAAACTTAAGATTCTTCTACCATGTCCCCTGTAACTTGAGGAAAAGGGGGCAACGGTCCAGGAGAAAGTGGTGTGGGGACCTCTGTCCCATTCCACTTTGCAACATTAATGGCCCCTGACATTATTCCCTTCCAGCGCACCAGGGACTGGCAGAACTCTTCCACACCATCCTTTTCAGTGCAGACGTAGCCGACGTACACCTTCGCCTGCTGTTCCCTTATCTTGAGCACCTGGAACTGCTCCACCAGACTTTCCTCGATGTTCCTCCATGAAGTCCTGCATCCTGTCTCCACAAGTGAACTATCTCGGTGTCTGGGGAGGACTTCCTAACAGATTAGTCATGCTTGACTCAGTTGACTGTCCACCCGCCTGCCTGCCCGTCAGCCTGTCTGATCCTCCACTGCCTTACCTTGCATTGTGTGCAGCTGCCTTTGGGTTATGGAAATACTTCAATACCACAGATCTTGTTGGCCTGCTTTGGCTATGGGACATCGCTGGGGCTTTTGACAGCATCATCACCCTCTCTGAAACAAGAACACATAGCACCTACATAATATTATGCAATCATGGTGATGCCTCCAGTCCTTCCCAGCCCAATACCCATTCTCCCACACCAACTGGATGGATATTGCTGCTGTCTCCTTGCCTCTTTCCCTTTCTTCCACCTACACCACCACCTGGGGTGCTGTCTGCAAGTTGAGACCCTGGCATGTCTTGTGGTGCTGCTGCTGCTGCTGCTCATACTTGACTGCCCAGCCACCAGCCCACCAGTCTGCTCCTCCACTGCCTCCTGCTGATGGCCGCTGATGATGCCTCAAGGGCCTCTCTCTGTCTCTCTCTGTGGCAGACCCACAAATAATACACACAAGTCCTGCCCCTCCTGGGGTGCTGTCTGCAAGTTGAGATCCTGGCATGTCTTGGGATTCTGCTGCTGCTTATGCCCGCCTGCCTGCCAGCCTGCTCCTCCACTGCCATCCGCTGAGGCCTGCTTCTGCTGCCTCAAGAGCCCCTCTCTCTCTCTCTCTCTCTCTCTCTCTCTGGCAGACTCACAAATACTGCCCCTCCTGGGGTGCTGTCTGCAAGTTGAGACCTTGGCATGTCATGGGGTGCTACTGCTGTTCATGCCTGGCTTCCCACCCACCTGCCTGCCAGCCTGGCTGCCCACCAGACCACCTACCCGCCTGCCACCTCACTGTAAAAGATAGTATTCTTCTTGTACCTTCCTCCCCCAAGTTCTATGGAATAAATAAATACATAAAAACAAATTTTACAAACCTTGCAGTGGCACCTCCACCTCCTCTTGTAAGGAGCCTACTTCCACCACCTCATGAGATGGTCCAGCCTGGGCCTCTTCTTCCTCCATGATTTGTTGTTCCTCCACCTTGACCTTCCTCCTCAGGTTCTTCCTGCTCCCTTCCATCCTCACACAGACACATACAACCCACACACACACAGCTAACTAGCCTCACACAGCCAGTCAGCCAGCCACACACCATGCCACTGCACAGCCAATTGAAGTACCATTTCCGGTCTCGCGTGATCACAATACCAAAAATAAAATCTTCATTGGCACATGAAATCAATATTGATACCAATCACGATACCAAAAACAAAATCTTCCTTTGAAATTTGTATCAATATCAATAGCGACGATGATAATGAAAAACGACACCGAAAAAGACATAATGAAAGCTAACAAAAAACAAAAATGACATGGGACCCTAGTGCATGCCCCTAGCAGCCATACCCTCTAATCACAGTCCCAGAGAAGGCTGATATGTACAGTTGCTTTCGCTTCTTCTGCCTGGATCAAGGAGGCTTTCTAGCACAGCGGCCCTTCCAGCCTAACAACCTTATCCCCCCAGGGTTCATCTCTTTCCGAACCCTGGAGAGATCTCAGTAGAAGTTTGCACCATCTGCTAGGGCTGAAACGGCAAGCCACCGCAGTAGCTGTTTCCAACAGAAAGAGCTCTTCCACAATGAGCAACATGGTGTGATAAATGGCATGGAAAAAGAAGTTGCTGCTTCAGCCCTACCATCTGCCCTCCACAGTGACTAACCCCAGTCTAAATCCTTTTCCAAGAACTCAGGCATGGATACCCCTCTGTGTAAGCATGACTCCTGTCAAGCAGTCTGAACTAAAGGGCCAGTTCTCCCTCATCTTAGAGGGCCAACACTACATCATAAAGGGCCGGTGCACCCAATCTCTTATTCCCACATTGCAAGTGACTATTCCACTTTCCACATACATATTTATCAAGACATTTTTGCTCAAACTTATCTGACTGTGTTGCCTTTACTCTGGACTGCTCCCTGGTATGGTAAGAAAATCTCAACACCAGTTGGAACATTATTTGGACCATTATAGATAACTTCTTTGCATAGAGAATTTACTCTACTGAGATTTCAACAGATGGCATCCGCTGTTTTAGAGAGCCGCTATATGGGGATACCGATTGATCAGAGATTCTGCTATTGTTAGTCTGGACAGATAAAGGACCTCCCTCATTATTTGTTTCATTGTAAGGCCACTTTGGAGGCCCAAACTAAATTACTGAAACCTTTGTTAGTTGGAAAATCATACTGCGATATGGCATTAAAAATATCCTTTTTGTTGGCAAACCCTCTTGATCAAATTATTCTGAAGGTTGCCCATCTCCCCCATGGCTTAGCTGTCTGTAGGTGTTCGCACTGGGCAAGAGGATTAATGGTGCCCCCCTCTGATGAGTTAGTTTGATTAACCTGCCTGTGATACTGTGAGTATCGCTTGAGGCTGCGAGTTTTAAAAATTTGTTTTCTACTACAAAGATGTTTGATCCCTAGGATATATTTTATCCTTGTGTGAGTTGTGTTTTTTATTTTTATTTTCCTTTGACAAAATTTGTTAAGACCTATGGTTGTAACAAATACATTTTACTAAATATGTATAATACATAGTCTGCAGTATAGACAGACACAAACCACAACACTAGATTTGGTTTTCTAGGGAAAAACAATCCAAACTTTATATACACATTGTTGGGTTCTAAATTAGGAGGCACAACACAGGGAAAGGACCTTGGAGTCGTAGACAATACAGTGAAACCCTCAGCTCAGTGTGCGGTGGCCATCAAAAAAGCAAGCAGAATGTTAGGAATTATTTATAAAGGGATAGAGAATAAGACTGAAAATATCATAGTGCCACTATATAAATCTATGGTGCGACCGCACCTTGAATATTGTGTGCAGTTCTGGTCTGCATTTCAAAAAAGATAGTAGAAATAGAAAAGGTACAGCGAAGGGCAA
Organism: Sphenodon punctatus; assembly: GCA_003113815.1. Lineage (NCBI taxonomy): Eukaryota > Metazoa > Chordata > Lepidosauria > Sphenodontia > Sphenodontidae > Sphenodon > Sphenodon punctatus. Next base: position 1,906,254 of record QEPC01008436.1, on the reverse strand, counting down.
CAAAATGATGAGTATGGAATGGCTCCCCTATGAAGAGAGGCTGTATAGGTTAGGGCTCTTCAGCTTTGAGAAGTGACAACTAAGAGGAAATATGTTAGGGAATTAACAGGGAACAGTTATTTACCCTCTCAAATCGTACCAGAACTAGAGGACACTCCATGAAGCTTATGGGTAACAGATTTTAAAGTACGTACTTTTTCACTCAACACACAATTAAGTTGTGGAATTTGTTACCAGAAGGTGTGGTCAAGGCCAGTAGTATAGTTGGAGTTAAGAAACAGTTGGACACGTTTCTGGAGGATAGGCTCATTAGCATCATATACCAGTTCTACATGTTCCCATCTTTCCTTAGGAAACTACAAGAGAGATGCTATGGATTTCTCACTCCACCCATGTGTGGCAGGGCCCCTCAATCTAGTCATAGGGGAATTAGCATGGACCATTGCCCGAGGGGAGGGGGTTGTCCACAACCCCCTTTTCCTAAATGGAGTTTTTAAAAAGTTGGTTCTGGCCTCCCACATGCCCATTCAGCCAGACCTTAAACCCACCAAATGAAGGATTCTCCCTGCCAAAGGTGGGGCCTTCTTAAAAACAGTCCAAATAATAATCAGTTTCCACCATAAAAAGAGTACAAATGTATGGATTATCATTATTATTAGTAGTATTATTATTATCATCATCAAACATTTATATAGCACAAGCAATGTACCTGGAGCTTTACAAAGTAATTGTATAAACATGATCCCTGCCCTAGGGCTTACAATCTGAGAGACGGGGGTGGGGGAGTCGAAGGAAGGGGAACAGAGGGAGAGACAAGGAGTGTAACATTCACGAAAATGTGAGGTCCCAGGTGCACGCACTTGGCTTGGTTATATCAAGAATGATGGCTGGTTGGTCCATGTGGTGAGGATATGAGTACACAGACCTCAGGTAACAGATTGTACTGGATGGAGGGTATCAGCAGGAGTTAGGTGAGGGGAGCAAGAAGTCAGGGAGGGCAGAG
>QEPC01008436.1:1860081-1884173 GCA_003113815.1 Sphenodon punctatus | reverse complement strand
GCCTGTCTGCCTGCCCTGGCAACCAATGTCTGCTGCTGCTAGTGCCAATGGCCCCCAGGCCTATATGTTCTCTTTGCCAGCCAAGGGGTCTCTACCGGGGAAACTCGATGACTGCTGGTGCTCCCAATCATGCCATGTAGTCTATCTGCCCGCCCAGGGTGCCAAGTTCAAAGCCTGCCTGATTGCCGCTCATGCCACGCTGCCTGCCTGCCTGCCCAGGTTGCCATTGCCAGCTCAAAGCTTGCCTCAGCCCACCTGCCTGCCTGCCTGCCTGCCTCTCGTGCCAAGCTGTCGTGACTGCCTGCCTTCCCAGGTTGCCAAGCTCAAATCCTGCCTGAATGCCACTCATGCCATTCTGCCTGCCTGCCCTGACAGCCCATGTTTGCTGCTGCCAAAGGCCCCCACCCCCCAGGCCTAGCACCCACCACCCGCTGCCAAGGAGCCTGTCTCTCTTTCTCTCTGGCACACCCACACAGACACAAGCCCTGCCCCTCCTGGGGGGCTCTCTGCAAGTTGAGACCCTGCTGCTGACACATCTTTGGGTTAATACCTTAACTACACTACATGTGGTGCCAGGTGCTGCTGGTAGGGAACAACAAGCTGTATGAGATTCTGTCACCTGCCAGCCTGAACTTCCACACAGAGGGATAAAAGATTGGAAGGTTCAAACAAAGTTCGTAGCAATATCAACAAATATAACTTTTATTAACAAAACAACAACAAGAACAACAACAACATTATAAAACAAAAACCAAACATTTTAAACTAGAAAGGAAACTTATCTATCTATTTATTCAGTCTTTGGGTCTTCCCCCTGGAAGTTGGGGGAAAGGCAGAAGGGGTGCACGGGAGGTAGGGGCAGGGGGCATCACACCCGCCGGCATTTCATAGCTGTGCACAACGGCATAGTCGACGGCCCCTGTCACAACCACCTGCCAGTTGGAGACCGACTGGTGGAAGAGTTCCAGGTCGGCCATCTCAGTGGAGATGTACTTTGAGACGTACTGCGCGTACGCCTCCACCTTCTGTTCCCGCACCTTGACCGCCTGGAACCATTCCACCAGTCGGTTCTCCATGGTGACTGCTTGCACTGTTAGGGCAGCCCCAAAATCCCGGGTGGGCCTCTCCACCTCTGCCCGAAAGGTCTTGTCCTCAGCAGACTCCCGGGGCATGGGGGACTCCACATCGGAGCTGGAGGAGGGGGAAGGGCTTACATGCCAGCGCTTCTGGGTTGCCTTCCCCCCCCTTTCTGGCACTGTTGCTCGGGCTCCATGGCCACGCCAGAGTTCTCCTGCCACTTCACCGTCAGGCCATGGAGCTTTTCAATATGGGCAATTAGCCCTGATGTGGTCCCCTCTCTCTGCCTCCTTAATCATTTGAAGCAGATCTAAAGAACATAAAAAGACAGGAACATAAGAAGTGCCATACTGCATCAGACCAATGGTCTGTGTCAAGCCCTGCCTGCATTCTTTCTCCTCCACAAGTGGGTGGGTGGCCAATCTCTCTCTGCAGGGGACGTCCATTCCTAACAGGTCATAGGGCAATGGGAAATTCATTCCCTGTTGTTCCAGGCCCCATGCCTTACCTTGCAGATGGCATATTTTTCATGCTTCTCAACCACTTCCAGACATTGGACCTTGTCCGCTGAGTGTCTGGGGGTGGCACTGGCGAGTCCGACCTCCGCCTCGTTGTCCTGCATGGCATGGCACCAGTGCTGCGGCCGGCATCTGATTCCTGTCTGAAACAGGAACACATAAACAACACCTAAGTAATATCATGCATTTATGATGATGCCTCTAGTCTTCCCTCCTTGGGGTGCTAAGGATGGTAATGGGAGATGGTGACCCTGGCTGGCACATGCAAATCCTACCCTCCTTGGGGTGCTAGGGGATGCTAGGGATGGAAAATGGAGAGACCCTGGCTGGCACGTTCAAATCCTGCCCTCCTTGTGGTGCTGCTAGGGAGGGATAGCAATGGCGAGACCCTGGCTGGCACGTGCAAATCATGCCCTTATTTGGGGATGCTAGGTAGGGATGGCAACTGAAGAGTGGAGACCCTTGCTAGCCTGGCACATATTTGGGTGGGGGTGTTGCTTGTGCTCGTGCCTGACTGCTGGAAGAGCCCCACATACTACAGTACCCTCTCTCTCTCTCTGTGGCAGACATGCACTGCTACCTGCTGATGCCCACTGTTTGTGCCTGACTGATGCCCACCACCCACACGCTGGTGAGCTCGCTCTAACGGATAGAGCCTTAAGTTTCTTGTCCTCAAAGTAAAAAAAAAGTTTACAAACTTGGCAGCAGTGGCAGCAGCACCTCCTGTGCCCGCTGGCTCTGGCTCCTCCTCCACCACCAAAGGTCCAGCAGCAGCGGCAGGAGAAACCTCTTCCTCCACCACCGGCTCCACCACTTTGGCCTTCCCCCAGGCCTGACATTTAATCGTGGTGGCATTAGTCACCTTCTTCTCCATTTTTTTTAAAAAAATTCTTATTTTATTGTTTAATCATCTATATTTCATACCTTAACCGCTGACCCTTACAGACATCAAAGAATGTTTTTCTCTCATCAGGGTTGGGTCAGGGTTAGGTCAGGAAATACAGAATTAAACAAAACCAATTAGCAATTAGGTGTAGGCATGGAACAGAGAGACCATAACTTATGTTACGCATTTACGTGTCATCTATTTCCCTTCTCAGTAGTAAGGCCTAAAATTGATAATCAAAAAGGGTTTGAAGGTCCAGGTTGTTCACCTTTGATCCTTCCATTGCTTTTATGATTGGAGACCACACGGCTTTAAAGGCAGATAGTTTATCTTGTAGACCTGCATGTAACTTTTCCATCGTAAATGTAAGCCACATCCTATTTGTCCATTCCTCAAATGGAAGTTCTTCTTCAGATTTCCAATGCTTGGCTATGATATTCAAAGCTGCTAGAAAAAGTATTTTGCATGACTCTTGACATCTTCGGAGGCTCTTTGACTCTGGATACAATCCCAATAAGGCTATCTCTGGTTTATACGGGATCACCAGCCCAGCAACCTTGTTTGCTATCTGCCAGATCTTTCGCCATAGGGCTTGAACTTTGCAGCAGCCCCACCAGCAATGTTAAAAAACATTCACAGCCAGCCAACACACCCACCAATACTCACCAACCAGCCAAACCAAAACCAACACACACCACAGAGCCAAAGCACACAAATCAAAACCGAACACCCAGCCTTCCCCAGATGCAGCATTTAATGGTGGTGGCCCTGGTCACCNCAACACACCCACCAATACTCACCAACCAGCCAAACCAAAACCAACACACACCACACAGCCAAAGCACACAAATCAAAACCGAACACCCAGCCAGCCACAACACACACGCTATCACCCACACAAGCTCCTCACGCACTCGAATTTCCGGTTTCCAGTGCAATCATGGGCTCTCATGATACTTTTTCCGAATGCTTGAACTGTACTGAACACGACCAAACCGAACGACCGAACCTGAACTTGGCGACCGAACCAAACGGGCGAACCAAATGGGCAAACTGAACCGGACCAAACCAAACGACTGAACCCGAATCGCGATCTGTTCACCCATCCCTAACTGGCAGGCTCCATCCCTGCAGCACTCTGTGGAGATCCCTGCTCCACAGTGCACATGTGCAGAATGGCCACCTTTTCCAAAATGGTGCTGGCAGCATTGGTGCCATTTTGGAAAAGGGCAGCTTTTCTGCGCATGTGAAAATGGTGCCATTCACATTTTGGAAAAGCACGGTGCATGCACAACACTGCCCTAGTGACCATTTTGTACATGCACACTGTGGAGCAGGGACATCCACAGCACACTGCGATGAGGAAGCCTGCCTCTCCACACAGGAGGAGCCCTCTGGACCTTCAATCAAGTCCTCCAAGGCTGGTAAGTACCACACCAGTGGGTGGGGATGGGTGGAAAAAGGAGTCCTTGGCAGTGGGGGTAAATAGGTTGGTTTGTTGTTGTTTATTTAATTATGGGTTTATTTCTTTATTAAATTATTAATTAAATTATTTATTAATTACCTGAAAATCAGTGCAGGTTGACATCTCTAGTGAGTGTATGTGATTGCACCAGATCTATCCCTTGCCTTTTCTAAAAAAAAAATCATACATAATGTCTCATGGGGTACATTTGTACCCCAAGCAGTTTTTCGCCTTTGGCACAAAAATGTGGCCAAAATTTTTACTTTTTATCACTTTGTCCTCACAGTCAATGCCCTGCACACGTGCGCACACATGCATGCGTGCACACACACACACACACATATGTGACAATCTCTTTTATGGGGAATATTTGAACCACAAGTGCATAACCAATAACCCGCCAAAGTCGGTTTCTTGTTTACAAGCATAATTTTTTATTCAAACTGCAGAATATTGATTTATTAAACATTACCTATGTATCTAGCAAAATATCAAAACCATTAAATACAGAAACAAATATATTAACCCTTTAAAATCAATTAACATACAACTTAGAAAATATACGAAACTGTAAAAACTCAATGTAAAAAATGATTGATTTGTAAATCAAACAAATCCACAGACATTTGGCCCTAAATGCATTTCTCACACCTCAACAAAGTGGTGTGGTAGCTTCTACAAACAAACTCGCCACATTCCTTGCATTTACTCCAGCATTTTCTGTCTACAGTTCTTGGTTAAAGGTGGCAGCGGCCATTGCCAAATGAGGGCCAAGCCTGGTGTGGTTTCACATGTGCAAGTTTGTAGCCCAACATGGCCAATGCCTGTTTTGTTTGATTTGTCAGATGCTGCGTATCTGTAGTTCTGTGCCTGATATGCGCATCGATTAATTGCTCCCCTAGCTGGCACAGGAAAAGGCACCGTCTTACTTTGGCATCCTTTAAATCTAACTGAGTTGGTGAAGAGGTGAAGATTTCTAGCCAATTGCTTTTGGAATTTTGGAATCGAAGGGTGCTCAATTTCATTTTTTCTATTATTCTGCTGCCCCTTGAGAGATGTTCAATTGTAATTCATCTGATAGTCTGTAGGGGACAACTTCAGAGGTGTTCAATTTCATTTTTTTCTGCAGTCCACAGTGCCAGACAAGGGCCCTTTTCAGAAGGATGTCCTAATGGTGATTAACGTTGTTACATTTTTTAATACATGTTGTGGTGCTGCAGGTGTGCTCGATGGGTTCCCTGCAACATGTATTAGCAAATGTAACTGCCAGTTGCTCACCATTAGAGCGTCCTTCTGCAAAAGGGCCATAGAAAAGTGTCCTGACAGTGCAAGAGGCACTGAAGGGGTTAATTTAATTTCATCTTCCAGTGATGAGTGGCTTTGACTTCCAGGTCCACTGTCAGTGTGAACTGGCCTTGAAAAGTGTTCAGTTGAAATGCATTGACCAGGGTACATTTGTACCCCAATAGCAAAAGGCCATTGTAAGCTGGTGTACATTTGTGTCCCGGCACTTTAGTGGACATAAAAGACAGACGGTATGAGTTATCTGCCTGAAATTTGAGTATGTTGTGCGCAGAGGTGCCAGTGACAATGTCCAAATTATTCAAACTTGTAGATCCACTAATTAGAATATTTTACATGCATTTTTCACTGTGGGGTACACTTGTACCCCAGAGGAATAGGTAAAGGATATAGGACACATTTCCTGGATACAAAATGCAATTTAACCCACATGAAAGGTGAATTGACATGCACAGTTCAATATGAGGTCTTCTGTCTTTGAAAAAGGTTCATAGAAAGTCTAAAGGATCTATCAACTTTATTTTTAGTTCCTTGCTTCATCTCAGTCTTCCTGTCTGACATCACGTATGCAAATTGTTTCATTTTTCTGTACCACAGTTTCCCATCCATAAAATGGGGCTACTGACATTTGCCTACGGGTGATTTCAGACATTACGGGGCCCTTTGGCCCCGTACCGAAATCACCGAAATCATTCCCCCCCGGGATCACCCCGTAACGCCATAGCAGACGTGCCGGGGAGATCCCGGCGGGGAATGTGGGAGGGGGCGGGGCCACATGGCGCAATGTGCAGCCGCACGGCCCCGCCCCCTCCACACACCCCGCCGCCTGCCCTCCGGGGAGACGGGCGGGCGGCGGGGCCAATGCGGCCGCCACGTCGGGCCGGAAGCGCCATGGCCCGGGATCCCGCCGGGGATCCCGGGCTGTGGCAACCGGCCAGATGTTATTTTTTTTTGGTCCCCGCTGGGGATCTTTTTGACCATGCTTCCCGGGACATTCCCCCGGCTAGCCCGGGAAGCGTGGTTCAAATTGACCCCTTGCGGGTATTGACCGTGGCGAACATCTGGCGGCCGCCAAACAGACGTTTGAGACATGGTGACCACAGGTGGGTATTCACCGTGGTTCACCGTGATCTCGTAACGTCTGAAAATACCCTACCACACAGGAGTGTTGGGAGCCCTGGGATTAAGCATGATGTTAAAGAGCACTGGGCATTTCAATATATTCTAAAATTTCAATCCCAGACTCCTGTCAACTCAGTCAATACCTTTGGACTGCACATGAGTGTTGACAAGATGGACCTGATCTACAATATTGCTTTCTTGAAGTTATAGTCAGACTTTACTAGTAGTTACTCCAGTTAAATTCTGTTCTGTGAAAACCATCTCCAGCAGGAGCTGAATGCCTTCTGCTAACTGCACTTGAAATTACTTTGTCTTATAGAAAGCTAAAGGTACCAAACATCCTGATATGGCCAAGACTGTCTCTGTTTTCAGCATTTGCTAAAATCATGATTTTTGTCCTAGTTTCAATGTTTTCATCTTGTCTACAAGCTTCCTGGTTTATTCTAGGCATGTGAGAGAGAGCGATGGAGTCCAGTCTTCCAGCCACAATAGGATGTCCTGGCTTCAAACAGGAAGTTACTACCTCTGGTAGAAAGAGACAGGGGTTTCATGTTCCAGTAGTCTTGGCTCTGAATGGTTGATGTGAACAGTTGCACTTTGGCCCCGGCAGAATAAAGGGAAGAAATTGTGGAGATTGTAACTGGGAATCTTCGAAAACATTCAGCTCTGAAATGCCTCTGAGACCGCTTTTACACAAAGCGCTGAAAAAGCGCCTCCAAAGATACGCAGGGAGAGAAACCTGCGTGGAGGGTGTTTAGACATTCCCCTGCACTACCTGAAGTGACTTTGCACCCATTCTAACCAGTGGCTCCCAAGAACAAGCGTAGGTTTGAAGATGCGGCATCGTAAAACAACTCCGCATCGCCACTCACAGCCCTGCCATGGAGCTCGCCACATGGCAGGGCCAAAGAGACCTGGCCACACAGGTTGCCCTGCCCTGGGCAGCCTTATGTCAAATGAGGTAAGGCTGCTCCCTGATGCATCCTTGGAATTTTTCTGAGGATGTGTCACATAGCAGGTACCTGTTTGCTCCGCCCTTGGGTGGGGGGAACATTGGGAGGCCATTGGTCGCACTGCATTGTGTGACCTGGCTTCCCAGGTAGGGGTAAGGCTACTCAACATGTAGCCTCCCCTTTCTGTTTCATCTGGCTACACCCTTGTTTTCTAGTGTTTTATATATATATATATATATATATATATATATATATATATATATATTTCATTTTATGGTAAATATAATTCGACCAAGAAGATAGCCATTCATTTCTTGAGAACATTCATATTGCACAGAATATTTTAAAAAATATATTATCTAAAAGTAATTACATGCATTTTTAGAAGAAGCTTATATTTCAATAGAGATTCCAGTTCTCTCCACTTGCTCACCATGTGTCCCATATGTGGCTTCCAACAATTTGATAGCCTCTCAGAAACTGAACAACAATTTAGTAGGACTTAAGAATTTTGGCCTCCAATCTTAAATTTAACTTTTTTTTTCTTTTTATATATATAGTGCCCCCTGCCATGGCACTCAGAGCACTTTACATAGGTCAATTTATCACAAGTTTTTAATCCTCACAACAACCCTGTGAGCTAGGTTAGGCGGAGAGAATATTGTGACTGGCCCAAGTCACCCAATGGGTTTCTGGCTAAGGCGAGACTTGAGCCCTACGTCCCATTCCAGGTACTGCACACTTAACCACTGTACCACACTGTATCATAAATCTTTTTAAAATAATGTACAATATATAAGCTACAGTACTCTATTTATTTATGTCCATCTTTGATATATATTAAACATCTTTAAACTCTTCATAATCTCAGGATGGTCTTTCCAGAAATATAGGAGTTGAATACTCATTCTTCTTAAATTCCCATTGAAATTTCAATGAACAAAACTTATATTCCAGCTGCTGCATTAAAATATCAGCTGCAAACTGTCTTACAGATCAATGTTGCTAATTGACCCCGTCCTGAAAAGCAAACTAAGGAGCTCCAGGGAAGTTGTACGATCCCAATTTTGGTCACAAAAGAGTTAATATAGACTTTAAAAAAAAAAAAAATAGAAAGTAAATGCACTTAGTGGTAATGGCAAATCGTTATGTAAATGAACTGTTAATATTCATTCAGCCAGAGGTGATTAAGTCTTTTGGGTCAACTGGAGATTTCACCCAGCAGGGAGCTACTGGAAAACTGGTAAAATACAAGCGTTTTAATAACTTTCTTATGACTTCAGGGTCTTCAAGCACTTTTGTTAAAGCTAAACCAGTTTTCTATGCATTTATCCCCAAGGAGTTCATAAGTTGAGTCACCAGGCAAGTCTCCTAACCTGTGTAATCTGAAGGTGAATAAGAGCCCTAGTAAACTATCCCTGTGTGAGATGTTGGCATTAAGTAGATTGAAATAATGAGAGGACCCAAGGGACCCTCTACTTTAATAATTAAGTAAACCAGAAGCAAGAAAAAATGAAGGAATTATGTGTTTTATAAAAATCACAAAGGCAGCCTCCTGAAGATTCAATGTCATCCAAGTAGACTGCGTGTGAAATTAGATTGCCTATAAAACTTGTATCGGGGTGATGGGCAGTCACAGCGGCCAATGAGGTCGCTGCACCCGACCCCATCTCAGGGTCGGGGCCTGACTCCAGGATGGGGCTGGTGAGCAGACATGCAGCACTGCCATTGCCATCCCCGTCCCGGATCGTGACCACTCTAACCACAGTTCTCAACCTCCGGCCGGCTGGAGGTCGAGAACCATGGTCAAGCTTGATTCCAGCTGGGGGTTCACAGTGGCGAACATCTGGCTGGGACCAAACAGACATTCCTGGAAATGCCACCACCACAGGGAATCCACTGTGGTTCAAGGCGTTTTCGAAATGTCTGAAATTACCCTGTTACAGTTATAAATTGAATCCTGCTATGGTTGAGAAGAATCACCATGCTAATCTGATATTGGGTTCAGAAAGATCCCCAGCTTGTGACTACTGAAAAAAACATACAAAATTTGAAAACACAATATTTTCTATTTTAATATAAAAAACATGAGACTTTTAATAAATGTTATACCTCACAATGCAGGAATACTAGTGAACAGGGAAGTTTTTAGGACTTTATTTATTGCAGCACAAAAAGTGCATTGCACACTAAGAACTCCTAATGAAATTGCACACAGTGTTAGCTGTGTAACAAAGAAGTGTGCTAGGTGCAGCCATATACCAAACCCAGCTATCCGAAAACAGGCTCCACCACTCCCCAAAGGCCCACGTGCGTTCTGTGTCCCGGCGTGCAGCAACATTCCATCTTCTGGCTGTCCTCTATGAAGGTCAGCAGACACCCAACACAAATACTTTCTCCTGCACCTCCCTGGCTGAGAAAATCATACACTTGCTGGAGGCATAGCACCCACACCATCACCAAGTACTCGATATCTCTTGTGCACAAGCACACAGAACAACGGGTGGACGTTGTATGACTACAGAATTTTCAAGTAGCGGGGACGGCAATACTGGGGAACAAAGGGGAGGAATAAGGTGCAGGGAAGGAGGTGAAGATTTGTGGTGTAAGTCACTCTAATGCCTCTACAGAAAAACTATAAGAATATAAGTAATACCATACTGGGTACGACCAATGGTCCATCAAGTCCAGTACCTGTCTTTGACTATCTCCAACCTTTATGAAAACAAAACAAATGCTAAAAGACTGTCTTCATCAGACTGCTTAAAGAAAGAACAGACTCTGGTTTAAGCATTGGTTTTATATTTTTTTTATTTTTTTAAATTTATATTAACATTTATATGCCGCCCCCTCCTGCCTCAGGCATCTCGGAGCTGCTCACAACAATTTAAAAACATTTTAAAACATTAAAATAAACCATAATAATTACAATTAAAAAACAATATAAAACCCCATCCCCCCTACCCTAACCGAACCCACCCACCTCATCTCCCTCAGGAAAGACCTGGCAGAACAGCCAGGTTTTACATTGTCTGCAGAAAGTGAAGGTGTGGGTCCAGGAGCACCCCCAGACTCCGGACCTGAGAAACCAGGGGAGCCTGTCAATGATGGGGGCCACTACTCCCTCGGCTCTCCCCACAACCATCACCATATGTGGTAAGCATTGGTTTTAAGTTATGTATATATTTTATGTTTTTATATTGTACCCCGCCCCGAGCTGCCTTTGGTAGGAGGGGACAGGATAAGAATTTTTTATAATAATAATAATAATAATAATAATTAATAATAGATATTGAAAATACATGAAAAATCAGGTGGTATAGGTTTGATCCAAAAATGTATTGACATTTTTGTGCCATTTTGTGGTCTGAAAAAACACCCGGAGCAATTAATTAATTAATTAATTAATTGTTAGTGTTTTAAACTACTTTAAGATTGCTTTACTTCACTAAACATATTTCTCCCTCCACAATGAATAAAAGACTAATTCAGTTGCTTTTTGGATTTTGAAGGTAACCAGAGTTTACAGTAGTTTGTTACTGCCACTAAGAAGCTGCGTTACAAGGGGGGGATGGATCAAGATAGTTGATTGGAGTTATGAAGAGCTAGAGGTGAAGGAAGTGGTGGAAAATAGAAATTTCATACCATTGTCAAACATGAAATCTGTGACATTTCAATGACTTCCTCCAAATATTCCTCCACATATCTCCACTCCAGATGACTTCCTCCAAATATTCCTCTACATATCTCCACTCCGTATTTTAATAACTATTTAGACTCCTCTCTCCCCACCCCCAACAAATTAATTTTAGGCATTATATGTTTTACACACACAGTAAAATTCAAAAGAAAATGTATTCAAGTTATACCATTGTCTCTATGGCTGCTTTTAGATATGCATGGCGCACATGCGGCACAAAATCACGCCATGTTTAAAAATCCCACGTGCGGGGTTTGAACGCAATATCTCATGAGTTATAGCCCATTGCACATTCTTTTAAAACCATGAACTAAATACCGAGGTATTTAGAAAATACTGAAGAATGCACAACTGGATATAACGTGCAAGATGTTACGTCTAAAACCCACCCCCGGGATTTTTACACGCAGCATGATTTCATGCCATGTGTGACCCACATACATCTAAAAGCAGCCATAGACACAATGGTATCACTTGGATACATTTTCTTCTCAGTTTTACTGTGTGTGTAAAACATAATGCCTAAAAATAATTTGTTATGGGTGGAGGGGAGTCTAGCTATTAAAATAAGGAGTGGAGATATGTGGAGGAATATTTGGAGGAAATCATTCAAATGCCTTGGTACTTAATATTTATTTATAATGCCTTGGTATTTAGAATGCACGACCAGCTATAACCCGCGAGATGTCGTGTCTAAACCCTGCCCGCTGGATTTTTACACACAGAATGATTTTATGCCACATGTGTGCCACGCACGTCTAAAAGTGGTATATGATTCCAAAAATAGTTGGATGAGTGGGGCCTCGGCAGCTTCAGTAAAAAGCCAGTAGTTAACAGATATAACAATCACTACCCAGTCTGACTTCCCATACCTGAGGAGTAGAGTATCCAGTTGTATGAGGTTTTTGGATTAAACATTTCTCCTTAGTAAACTGCCAGCTTCTTGCTTATACCCACACATATTTTAGCCTTTTTTGTGGGCTTTAGGAAAAATGAATAGATTAGCAGTATCATGCCTCTGAGTCAGTCAGTTAATTAAAGGCTGTGTGTATAAAATTGAGTGATGAATTATTTAGTGTATAACAAACATGATATAAAATTCCATTTATTGGAATTTCAAGTCAATTTTAAGTTTTTGGATATGTATACTAATGAGGGTTTAAGTATGCAAAAATATTAAATGTTTGCAAACATGTTAGCTACAAGGTTGCAGGTGAGATTTTTTCACGTAATCCGTGCTTTTCTAAAATGTAACAGTTTACTACACGTTTCTAATATTTTTATGAACTACTGGGGAAACTGTTAACTTGAATGTGTATGTTGGTCTCTGCCCAGGTAGAAAATCCTGGAATGTTTGGTTTCTACGTTTTGCTTATAAAACGCACTTTGCTCTGCTCACAACCACTTAGATTCAGCAAACACTTATGCACACATAGTCTCCTGGACTTTAATTTCGAGAGCCTCATTAACATTTTGTGGATTGGGGGGGGAACATAACATCTGTCAGGAGCTGGAACTAAACAGCAGGGAATGGATCACTCATTCCATTATGACCTGTTGTACTTGGTGCTTAACTTGTGTATTAAAAAAATAATAATAAAACGATTTTCTGAGCCCAAGCCTGTCCCAGAAGCCACACCCCCTCTCCCAGAGCTTGCCACAGTGAGGAAGTGAACCCTAGTTTCCAGCTAGCACCCCAACTACTGGACCACTCTGGCCCTTTTCACGTGGGCGCTCCTCCCTGTCAGACATCTGTGGTGGGGGAGGCTGCCCGTGCGAACACCGCAGTGGGTGAGGGGGTGGGGGGTGCCTGTGGGAACACCGCAGGCAGTGGCTAGAGGTGCATGCACATTCCCACTCTCTACCCATCTCCACCCACCTCCACCCATCATCCACACACAGAGCAACGGGCTCCAATGCCGGTTGCTCCGTTTGTGAAGATGGGTGGAAATGGGTGTGCACCTGTTCCCACCTCCACCCACTGCGGGCGCACACCCATCCCCACCACCACCACGGCCCATTTGAAAAGGGCCTAAGTCTCTCTATAGCTGAATATGACAGGTGTTCTTGTGATTTAATCTATGACCCTTTCTAAACAGGCAGTGGTTGGGGGGTGCATACTGGTGTGCGGGAGGTCAGGGGGCGCCATTACATGAGTGCACGCTGATCTCCACCCACCTTCACGGACAGAGCAACCGCCATTTTGGCCGGTTGTTCCCTGTATGGGCAGTGGGTGGAAATGGGTATAGCGCGGGAACACGCATGCACCCCCACTCACCTGCTTCAGGTCACACGTGTGGCACTCATGCATGTCCACAGAGTGTATCTGCGTGGGCCCATCTCATGTGAAAAGGGCCTCTATGATGACCAGCGCAGGCGGTAGAGTGGGAAAGTTGTTAATGATGAAAACCAAATAAACAATCTTTCATTTCCTGTCCTAAAATGACCAATTTCAGCGTTTTCCTGGTCTGCCTCATTTTGTCATGCGCACTCCTATTGTGAACATTTCTCAGTGCTCAACCCCCACCCCCTTGAATTTAATTGTCAGGGCTGAGCCCTAGCGAGCCCCTCCCCCCAAATTAAGCCATGGTTGTACTCTTCTGAAGCTACGAAGGTGGCCAATGTCAGAGGATACTGAACTGGATGGACCATTGCTCTGATCCCGTATGGTAGTTCTTATGTTCTTAAGCCATGTAAATTTGCATGGCTGGCAGTGGTGTCATCCCCTAACCAGAAAAAAAATAAATCTACAGCATATGTTTATTTTATTCAAAACAAAAAGATATAATTCCTTTATCATCAGCAGTTATTTCCCTCCATTGAATATTAACTAAATTCTCTCTTTTCTTTAATGGAATGCTTAGATGTTTGCAAGAGCAGTTTTGTCTTACCAGTAGGGTGATATTGTGTGGGTTTAAAGCAGCTAAACATTCTTCCTTTCTTTTACGTGTGTGTGTGTGTGTGTGTTTGCCATGTGCTTTCTGGAGTTCTCTAACTCAGAGATGTAGTTCTGCTTCACGGTGAAATCTCTCTGGGTTCCATTTCCACCAATGGAAACAGGCAAGACTTTCACAAGATTGGGGAGCCCTTTTACGGGCTGCATAGTGCATACTGGGTTTTTCTTTCTCCTAAAGCAGAGGCACACAAGCTGTGAGCCAGGACCCCTGGCTCCCAGTTGCATGGGGTCATGCAACTGATTGCTGTCTGTTATACTCATTGTTGATTAGTATTTTTCTCAAAGTACCAAGATACCAGGCTATTGTCTTTACTTATCAGGTCAGAGAAAAGGTACGTTTTGCAGTCATTATCTTTTTCTTTTTAAAATTACTTTCACATGGTAACTTTTAGCATTTTAATAAGATAACAGGGAAAAGACACTTTTGAGTTCAAGTATACTCCTTGTTTGACCTTGGATTTGGGGGCAAGAAAGCTAGGTATCGACAGTGTACGTACTTGGAGGGGCAACATATTCCTTGGATACTACACCCACCAGGAAGCCGTTTGGGCTGGGATTATCTGTGTCTAGGTGCTATAGAGCTGAGGGGAAGGTTTGGAATTGCCCGCAGCTGGGGTGTTTGTTTGTCTTATGGGGCTCTGTGTCTGGGGAGTAGATATTTTCTGGAATACTTGGAGTTTATTGGATAAGGGAGAAAAAAGAGAATGAAGAACTTGTGAAGGTGTAACCAGGCCTGAAAAGCCAATGAACTGGGATCATTTTATTTTATTTATTTATTTATTTATTTATTTATTCGAAAAACTTATTACCCCGGGCAGCCCGGGGCAGCTTACAATATATAAAATAAAATCTATAATATATAAAATACATAATAAAATGATGATAACAAAAAGGGCCAAAAACAAAAGAGGGAAAGCACAGCCTCCCCATGGTGGGGAGAGGGATGTCAAAAAACAGTAAAACACATTTAAGAACCTCAGCCCCCCACCAAAACTTTTAGAGGTAAGACCTACATTATGAAACATTAAAACTACCAGTGATTTTGTGCTCATATGTTAATTATATGAATATGGCCCTTTTCAAATGGGCTGTGTTGGGTGGGGCATGGGTGTGCACCCGCCGTGAGTGGAGGTTGGTATGCGCCCATTCCCACCCACCTCCACCCATCTCCACGCACTGGAACCTGTTGCTCCATGCATGGGTGATGGGTGGAGATGGGTGGAGTGCAGGAGCACATACACCCCCCCACCCACTGTGGACATCGTTCCCACTGACACCCACCCATTCCCCACCCACCACGGGTGGTGTTCGCACAGTCACACACGTGTGCAGTGGGGGAGAGGGGGCACCCGTGTGAAAATGGCCTGAGTTTGAGATTTTGGGGGTTGTTTGTTCTACATATCTTTAGTTAGATACTAAGAACATATCATCTGGCACACTGCATAATTATATTAATATGTGTTGTTTTGTGTTTTTAAAAAATGTTGTATTTAAAATACTTTCATTTGGTATTTAGTGTCTTTCCAAGATACTATGCTGTTCCAGTATCTTTATTCTTTTAAAATATATTTTACAGCTCCAGAAACTAACATCTGGAGGGGGAACAGAGGGACAGACAAGGAGTGTAACATTCACAAAGATGTGAGGTTCCAGGTGCACGCGCTTGGCTTGGTTACATCGAGAATGATGGCTGTTTGGTCCATGTGGTGAGGATATGAGTACACAGACCTTAGGTAACAGATTGTGCTGGATGGAAGGTATCAGCAGGAGTTAGGTGAGGGGAGCGAGGAGTTGGGGAGCGCAGAGCGGAAGAAGTGGGTCTTGAGGAGGGACTTAAAGGTACGAAGGGAGGGGACGAGGCAGATGTGGGCAGGGAGGGAATTCCAGGCATAGAGGGCAGCTAGGGAGAAGGGACAAAGGCAGTTAGGGGAGTAGGGGGGGCGTGGAAGGGCGAGAGAGGGGACAGAGGTTTTGACTTTAGATCAGAGAACTCCCTGCAATAAACTGACCTTGACTCAAATGGCTTTGTCTGGTCTCTCTTTCTGCATTTTGGAAGACAATTAGCTTATTTGACACATAGTCAAAACAAAAATGGGTATAATACAAACTTGAGGTTTAGAAGATTAAAATTCCCTTCCAAGTGTCTTAACATGTTTACTTCATGCAGATATACATCACATTATGGGTGAAAACAGACATGATGCTAACCACCCTTTAACCACCCTTGGTGGTCATATGCATGGGTGATTTCAGACGTGACGATATCACAGTGAACCACGCTCAATTCCGCGTAGTGGCTGTGATCGCGTCACGTCTGTTTGGGGAAACGGATGTTTCCCCCCCAGATGTTACCACGGCTGGGGATTGCATTCGACACGTGAGCAGCCGAAGCGGGGGAACCGGAGGCCGCTGTGTATCGAATGCAATCCCATGCAGGGGTGAACCCCGGCGTCATGTCTGGTCGGGCGCCATGGCCCGGGATCATCGGCCGGGACCCCGGGTCATGGCGAATCCGGCCCGACGCGGCGGCCTCATTGGCCCCGCCGCCCGCCCGTCTCCCTGGAGGGCGGGCGGCGGGAGCGTGGAGGCGGCGGGGCCGTACGGCCGCACTTTGTGCTGCGCGGCCCTGCCTCCTCCCAGATTCCCCGCCGGGATCCCCCCGGCACATCTGTTGCGGCGTGACGGGGTGACACCAGCAGGGAATGACTAGGGTGATTTCAGTACGGGGCCAACGGGGCCCGTTACGTCTGAAATCACCCCATGTTGCAGGACTGTATTGTCGCATGGGAGTCGCATGGAAGTGTGCATGCACCCCCACACACTATGCAGCCCTGCAACATGCATAAATAACCACCAAGTGTGGTTAAAGGGTGGTTAGCGTCATGTCTGTTTTCACCCTATGTTTATCGTGGGGTTTTTAATGTGATCTCCAATACTGTAGTATTTGAGAAGCTCACACATTTATTTTCACACCTGATAATAAAGTTGTGATAGGAAGGTAGTACTATCATTTCCATTTTACAGATGGAGAATTGAGGAACAGTAACTCACCCAAGGTCACACTGGAAATCTATGGTAGAACATAGGTTTCCTGAGTCCTGCCCAAGCCATGTCATTAAATCACTCTCTCTTAAGAGGAAGCATTACCCAAGGGTGTGTAGCAGTGGTATTTATTAACCTGCCCACTAAAACTGTTCTTTTTTACTCCAGTAGTCTATGGTGCTTTTAGATTTAACAATCTAAACTCCAGAACCACAATTAATAGTCAAAGGGCACCTTCCTGCACTTATGTAGAGCCCTCTTACAGATGAAGCCAGTTTCAGGATCAGAACCCAAGCTTAGATTAGGCTGACTAGCCATCCCATATTTGGTAGGACAGTCCATCAAACAGACAAAGTGTCTTGCCATTAGTCTGCCCTGTTTACTACCATCTGGCTAGCACCACTGGAATGCTTTCAGAAATAATGGAGCCAGCCACTCACGTCACTGCTGGAAAAGTGTTAGCCCTCATATCTAACCTTCCCATGCACGACTAAAAGTGTTTGCCCCCTCCTCCAGCTGTTTTACTGCTTCACCTGCAGCCCATCTGTCAGCTGCATGGAACAGCTGACCATCCAGCAATACAGGCAACTTTCCCCACCATGTATGCCCTGGGTAGCATAGGTGGGTATTTTCAGACGTGACGAGATCACAGTGAACCGCGATCAATACCCACATGGGGCCAAAGCGCCCTGAACGTCTGTTAGGCGGCCGCCAGATGTTCACCACGGTCAATTCCCACATGGGGTCAATTTCAACCACGCTTCCAGGGCTCCCCGCCGGACAATCGCCGGAAGCGTGGTCAAAGAGATCCCCGGTGAGAACCAACAAAAAGTAATGTCTGGCCAGAAACCACGGCCCGGAATCCCCGGCGGGATTCTAGGCCATAGTCAAATCGGGCGGGCGCTGTGGCTGCATTGGCTGCGGTGCCCGCCCATCTCCCCAGAGGGAGGGTGGCGGGGAAGCGTGGAGGGCGGGGCCATGCGGCCACACATTGTGCCGCGTGGCCCGGCCCCCTCCCCGATTCCCCGCCAGGATCAGCTGGCACGTCTGTTCAAGTTGCCGGAGTAATCCCAGCGGGGAATCATTTAGGTGATTCCAGGATGGGGCGAATGCCGCTGCGTCTCGTCTGAAATCACCTGGTGTCAGCAGCAGTCAGTGACAATGTAGTGTCTATGAGCCTTGCATTGTGAGTGAGGGTGTAGTGTGAACAAGGGTGTGCACTGAATGTATGGCCATTTTTCTACAGATGCACCCCTCCCCCCCGCTGGGTGTGCGGGCAGGTGTGCGATGCCAGGGTGTCTGTGTACATGCCACGGCAGTAGGTGGGGGGATGACTGTTCATCTGTGTGAACAGCATGGACAGTGGGTGGGGGTGCATGCACACTTCCATGCGGCACCCATCGACACCCATCACCCACCCACGGAGCCATATGGAAAACCAGAGGAGGCTCCGTGGATGGAGATGTGTGTGTGTCTGTGGGAAAGGGCTCACATCCACCTCCCCCAACCACAGCAGCACACACCCATCACTCCACCCACCACTGTCTGTGTAAAAAGAGCCTATGTTAAGAACATAAGAAGTGCCATACTGGGTCAGACCAATGGTCCATCTAGCCCAGCCTCCTGTCTCTGACAGTGGCCAATCACAGTAGCTTGGGAGAAACACCCAACAGGTCACAAAGGGGGATCCATTCCCTATTGTTTTCCCCCAGCTTCCGTCATGTTCCCTGATCCTGTCTGGCTAATAGCTGCTAATAGACCTATCTTCCAGAAACTTGTCCAAACCTCTTTCAAACTCGGCTATAGTACTGGCCCTTACCTCAGCCTCTGGCAGTAGATTGCATAACCCAATTATACGCTGAGTGAAAAAATATTTCCTTTTATTTGTTTTAAACTTGCCACCCATGAGTTTCATGGTGTTTCCCCTAGTTCTAGTATTAGCTGAGAGGGTAAATAACTGCTCCTTGTTTTTGATATTTGATCAGACTTAGCCACCGTCTCATATCTGGGCATTCCATGTCCAGAATAATACCTCATTAAAGATGGTCACCGTAGTCTGGATCTGATGAGCTAGTGAAGTGGCTTTATAGGCCTCAGGGTTGTTCCTAATCAAATGAGTTCCAAAGTGCTCTTTTTGCAATCACATCACACTTTTTGTCTGTGGCTCTTGAGAAGCCCCTTTTGAACAATTCTCCGTCTCCTTACCTGAAATGTTAACTGCAAAGAGATTCAAGTTTTAGCAGCAGGAGGAGCTAGTTCAAATGAACTGAATGAGAAATCTGCATAACATAATGTTTTTGTGAAAATGTTATATAAATCTGTGATACACAGAAAATGAATGAGAGCACTTCTTTTCTTTTCTTTTCCAGGAAGTGTTTTGGGCAACGGATAATTACAATGCCAATTTTTATTAGAAAAATAATGCAGAAAACGTATGGCATGATGAGATCTGTTGTGGACTGAAGATTCTTATATTGATAATCCCCTAAAATTATAGAGTAAAAAGGCATCTCTGACAGTAATAAGCTATCTTTCTTTGACATTTCAGGATGTAACAACAAATAAAAGGGTGACTTCAAAGATTTTCTTCAAAAACTCTTTAAAGTTCATTTGAATAAAATATTTGACTTTCACAAAAGTGATGTTGAGAATGTCATGGAATTAAATTATTGGTCTACATCTCTTTGTTTCATATTGTCTATATTTTATTCATAATATATTCCACAGCACATCTTGCATGTTGTTGATTGAGGGAAATATTAAATCCAGCTGAGCTGTAAGCAATTTTTAAAGGAATGAATGAATATAATTATACATGTTAATAGCCTTGAATCTGCTTTTTTATTTGCTTTTGTCCATCATATAACCGTTCACTAAGCTTTGCCTTTTATACCTATTATTAATCTTTCACTTAGACATTAGGAAGTTGCCATTTTATATTGGCACAGCACTGTTTCACTACACTTAAAATGGGTCAACACTACCAGGGCGTTTGTACAGACCACAGTTCTGTACCTTTGTTTTTGTCAGGTTCCTTCCATTTATGCAGGAAGCCTTTAATAAAGTGAAAAAGGAGTTAAGTTTACAGCTTTTTTGGTGATGAAGAAAACGATTAAAGAAAGGGGGTGCAGCTATATTCTAGTAACTTAGAAGTGGCCAATACACCTGTTCATTTCATTGGATGTTATCAAAGTTTGTTTTAACATTATTATTTTTCTATATAACATATTGATCAGACCAATGGTCCATTCAGCCCAGCATTGTAACTGACAGCAGAACCTATATAGTCCTAGCTCCTAGGGATGGGCGAACAGAATGGAGTTCGGAAATTTGGTTCAGTTCGGTTAGAAATTCGAGTTCGATTCTGAAGTTCGTTTCGGTCGACTGAACAGACCAAGTTCAGTCGAATTCCGAACTTCCGAACCAAGTTCGGCCATTCAAAACCAGTTTTTTTAGTGTGTGTTGCCACTAGGGATGGGCGAACAGAACGGAGTTCAGAAATTCGGTTCGGTTTGGTTCGGTTTGAAATTCGAGTTCAGTTCGGAAGTTCGGTTCGGTCCTAACTTCCGAACCGCGTTCACCCATCCCTACTAGCTCCTGACAGTCAGAGGTTATGTTCCCCAAGCAACTTGACTTTTGTTTTCCTTCCCTGAAACCTTTCCCATGTCTACTATATCTTTTTTAAGATGGGTGAACCAGAATTACATGCCTTATTCTTCACTGCTCATTTCTGTTCAGCTACTCTTGGCTTTTGTGTAGAATTATCAGAACTGGATTAGAGTACCATCTTCTGATCTTCCCAATCACACTAAGTGTTGCCCCCTACTGAGAGCACGACTCCTTGCGGGATCCAGCCCACAATCTTGAAGTTGCACATTTTTCTTCACCAACGCATGGGTGAAAACAGATATGCACCTTAACTCCACTTTAACACCACTTTAACATTTATTATGCATGTTATGCATTTATTATGCAGCCCTGAAAAATGCTTAAGAAGTGTTAAAGCAGAGTTACATGCATGCCTGTATTCACCCTGTTTGCTTACAATGTCTCACGGTTTGCCAGATTACCCACAATTCACATAACAATTTTCTTCCTCAGCCCTCTTTCCATGCTGTGTTATATGATTGGTGAGGCAAACTCCACCTTGAACCTACCAGTTTTAGGATAAGACTCATTGGCTTAGAAGCCTCATTGAAAAAGAGTTAGTAAGCTCCCAGACTTTTTGCCAACTCATGCATGGGGAAACCTAAACCCATCCCCTGCCCTTCAGATCTTGCTTCTTGACAACTTCTGTTGGTCCATTGAGATCATAGAATCATAGAATCTTAGAGTTGGAAGGGATCTCAGAGGTCATCTAGTCCAGCCCCCTGCTCATTGCAGGAAATTCACAGCTACAGCATCCGTGACAGATGCCCTTCCAGCCTCTGTGTGAAAACCTCCAGCAAAGGAGAGCCCACCACCGCTCTAGGCAGCCTGTTCCACTGTCGAACAGCTCTTAATGTTAGGAAGTCTTTCCTAATGTTTAGCTGAAATCTGCTTCCTTGTAATTTGAGCCCATTGGTTCTAGTCTTGCCCTCAGGAGCAACAGAGAAAAGGTCTGCTCCATCTTCTATGTGACAGCACTTTCTTTTAGGCTCAACTTTTATAGCTATGGCCATCCAATATGGCCAGGATCTTGGTTAACTGACTGCAGGTGAACATGCTTGTATTCCATTCAAAAAGGCTATACCCTGCAACCACTCGTAGGGTAATGCCACATGAGACGGCCACCTGGATCCCCTGCCCACCCCAGGCAGGGTGAATGCGGGCACCACACTTTGGGCTGGTGGGGAGTGCAGTCCAAATTTTCTTGCCCACCCATGGGAAAACGGGGCAGGCTGCTGTCACAATCCCGCTACGCCTCGAGGTGGACCGTGGAACTATCCAGATGGGCAGGCCCCACCCTATCTTACCCCTTGCTATGATGTGAATGTACAGCAATTTCATCGCGATCCAGTGAGGGGCGAGGGGGCCCAATGTCGGATAACATCTCGTGTGGCCTTACCCTTTGTGTTTCACCTCTTCATATCTCTCACTCTGCCAGAGTTTGAGGTGGTCTAATACAAAAATCCAGGGGAAAAAACCTCAAAAATAAGTTTCTTTCTTTTCCTTCTACACATCTTTTTTACCACAGTGGGAAAGAGTCAACATGGATTTATCAAAGGGAAGTTATGCCTCACTAACCTATTGGAATTTTTGAGGGTGCAAATAATAAGGGATAGGGGTAAGCTGGTCAATATAGTGTATCTGGATTTACAGAAAGTTTGAAAAGGTCCCTCATGAGAGAGACGCTTGAGGAAATTAAAAAGTCATGGGATAAGAGGCTGTGGTCATATTGTGGAAACAAAGAGTAGGACTAAATGGTCATTTTTCACAATAGAAAGAAGTAAATAGTGGAGTACCCCAAGGATATGTATTGGGACCAATGTTGCTTAATATGTTCATTAATGATCTGGAAAAGGGAGCAAAGAGTGAGGTGATCAGATTTGCAGATGACACAAAGTTATTCAACGTTATTAAAACATGATCAGACTGTGAAGAATTGCAGGAGAATCTTGTGAGATTGGATGACTGGGCATATAAATGACAGATGGTATTTAATGTGGACAAGTGCAAAGTGATGTACATAGGGGAAAATAATCCAAACTATATGTACACAATGCTGAGTTTTAAATTAGGATTTACCATTTAGGAAAAGTACCTTGGAGTCATTGTGGACAATACATTGAAATCCTCAGCTTAGTGTGTGATGGCAAACAGAATGTTAGGAATTGTTCATAAAGGGAAAGAGAATAAAACTGAAATATCATAATGCCTCTATATAAATATATGATACGACCACACCTTGAGTATTGTGTGAAATTCTGGTCACTCCATTAAAAAAAAGATATAGTAGAACTAGAAAAGGCACAGAGAAGGGCAACAAACTGATAAAGCATATGGAACAGCCCCACCCTATGAAGAGAGGCTAGATAAGTTAGAGCTCTTCAACCTGGAGAAGAGACGACAGAGAGGGGATATGATACAAGTTTATAAAATCATGAGTGGTGTGTAACAAGTAAATACGGAGTGGTTATTTACCCTTTCAAATAGTCCTAAAACTAGAGGACACCACATGAAACTAATAAGTTGCAGATTTTTAAAAAAATCAAATAAAGTATTTTTTCACTCAATGCACAATTAAGTTGTGGAATTGGTTGCCAGAAGCTGTGGTCAAGGCCAGTAGTATAGCTGGGTTTTAAAAGGGTTGGACAAGTCTCTGGAGGATAGGTCCATTAGCAGCTACTAGCTGGTTAGGTTTGGGGAACGTACCTCTTACTGACAGGAACTGAGAGTGAACCACAGGGAATGGATTGCCCCATTGTGACTTGTTGGGTACCTCTTCCAAGCAACTGAGATTGGCCACTGTTGGACACAGGTGCTGAGCTCTATGGACCATTGTTCTGACCCAGTATGGCACTACTTGTGTTCTTAAGGGACTGGACTAGATGTCCCTTGAGGTACCTTCCATCTTTAAGAGACTATGTTTATTTAGAATTTTGTTTGAGTAAGGCCTGGCAGATAATTCGGTATTATTTAAAAGGAGACCACGTAAAATGCATTTGTGAATGGTTCCAATAAGTTTTTGTTGGCCATATAACATTTGCTTATGTCTGTCCTATAACATGCCTTTGGCACATAGTTATTTGAAGATTTCATAGTAATTCTCTGTATAAATACATTACACATTCTATCATGTTGGTGACATCTGTTGATTGAATGTTCTAAATTATAGGTATTTCATACATGTGGGAAATGGTTTTCAGAAATGAATCTACCGGCATGGATAAGAAGGAATTCCAGTAGTATAAATTCACTTCTGGTGTCTTTGGGTACTTTCAGACATGACGCTAACCACCCTTTAACCACCCTTGGTGGTTATTTATGCATGTTGCAGGGCTGTATTGGTGCCCTATGTAGCCCTGCAACATGCGTAAATGACCACCAAGGGTGGTTAAAGGGTGGTTAGCGTCATGTCTGAAAGTACCC
>QEPC01008436.1:1792871-1854469 GCA_003113815.1 Sphenodon punctatus | reverse complement strand
TGTCTCTCAGATTGTAAGCCCTAGGGGCAGGGACCCTGTCTATTTTATTACTTTGTAAAGTGCCAGGTACACTGCTGGCGCTATATAAATGTTTGTTAATAATAATTATAATAATATGTTCGGGGCTTTTATTGGCCCCGGGGGGTGGTTGATTTGTTTGCCCCCACCGGGAATCCACTGTGGTGAACCGCCCGCCCGTAACGTCTGAAATCACCCTCTGTCTTAGCTGAATGATGGATGTGGCCTTTTGTGATGGCACAACTCTTAAACAAAAGAACTGTTTGAAGACTGCCTTACATAAAGATTTATCAAGAGCACTGGTGTTAGGAAACAAAAAGGGTAGATTGTGTTCCCATTATCACAATTCATCTTTTTCATTCACAATATCATAGAGCTTCTGTATTCCTAAACTTTCGCATCCTGTAGAGGTCCCAGTACTTGGGGATGCTTCATTTCCTATGGGGTATATGACTAAAAAAATATAGACCGATGTTAGATTATACAGTGATCAACGATTAACACAGGGAATTGGATAATAAGTCTATTTCGGCAGTAATTGCATGCAATTAAAATTCCTAAGCTCTAATTTATCTGTGCTGGGAGACGGACCAGGGACGTTCGACCTTACTGGTCCTATTAGATCTCTCGGCAGCATTTGACATGGTTGATCATGAGCTGTTAGTAGTGACTCACTTGCAGGACCAGGCAGGATTGGGTGGAATGGTTCTATAATGAATCCATTCCTACCTATTCAGTAGGACTCAACGGGTGGTGCTGGGGGATAAATCATCTTCCCCACATGACCTCTTGTGCGGTGTCCCTTAAGGTTCTATTCTGTCCCCACTCTTGTTCAACGTGTACATGCAGCCATTAGGCGAGGTCATGAGGTGCTTCAGAGTGAGTTGTTATCAAAATTCTGATGACACTCGGCTGTACCTCTCATTTTCATCGGACCCAGGCCTGTCAGTCTCTGTGCTTTCCCAGTGTTTGATGACTGTGGGGGACTGGATGAGGCAGAACTGACAGAAGCTGAATCCTGACAAGACGGAGGTAATGTTGGTGGGGAGAGCGGCAGGTGTGACTCCCCCCATCATTGATGGGGTTTGTCCCCCACTAGCCTCCCAGGTGCGGAGTCTAGGGGTGCTCCTTGATTCCCAGCTCTGCTTGGAAATCCAGGTGGAGTTGGTGGCGAAGGGGGCTTTCCACCTATTACATCTGGTTCGGCAGCTTCGGCCTTATGTCTCGGACTCCGACCTGGCCACCATCTTTCATGCGTTTGTTACCTTGAGACTGGACTACTGAAACACGCTCTACGTGGGACTACTCTTAGTGACAGTCCAGAGACTGCAGCTAGTGCAGGATGCAGCAGCCCGGCTCCTTACAGTGTCAGGTCGCCGGGAGCACATTACACCAGTGCTCTGTTCGCTGCATTGGCTGCCTATCTTCTTCCAGGCCCGATTCAGGGTGTTGGTTCTCACCTTTAAAGCCTTACATGGCCTCAGCCCGACCTATCTGTGGGACCGCCTCACTCTCCGGGTCCTGGTTCGGCCCCTGTGGTCCATGGGGGCACCTTCTTGGAGGTCCCCCAAGTAAATCTGAGGGGCCACTACGGAGAGGGTGTTTTCAGTGGCTGCACCTCGGCTGTGGAACTCCCTCCCAGAGGAGGCTCGCCTGGCCCCAGACCTGCTGACTTTTCATTGGGCTTGAAAAACCTGGCTGTTCCACCAGGCATTTGGTGGAGGGGGGATGGGTCATGGAGGGATGGGATGGGGGGGGGAGATGAGATGATGGAGGGATTTTATATTATGTTGTATTTTAATTCAATTATTATTGTTATTTTGTTTTTATTTGTCGTAAGTCGCCTCAAGCTGCCTGTGGTCAGAGAGGGTGGGGTATAAGAATTATAAATAAATAAATAAATAAATAATTTATATAAATGTTGAATAATAAACCTTTCTATTTATATCAAGTGGGCTTCATTTTGGTGTGTTAAATTTCCATAACTCTTTAAAAGTAGGAGAGAGAAACTACATGTTTAACAAAATTTTAAAGGGCAACATAATTCTTTGTTGGTAGGAAACTGTTTATCCCTGTAACATTGCATTAAATGGAGTTGAAGGGTTTCTTGTGAGAGAGTTATTGAAAAGATAGGACAAAGAGACACATGGGAATTGTGAGAGCCCCAGCTCTGAGAGAAACTTTTGAAAAATAGGATAAATGGTACACCCACACAGGTCACTTACAGAGAGAAAAACTCCTTTAAAAGTTTACAAATCATTTCTTGATTTGTCAGTATCTTGCTCAGTTCAAAAGATAAAAGATATCAAAAAGAAGCCTGAGAGGAGATATGAACACATTTTACAAATATATCAGGACAGTTAATACAATGGAAGGGGAAAGTTTGTTCAAGCTAAAGATGAGTGTGGGTACAAGAACTAACAGATACAACTGATTACCAATACATTTAGGCTGGAAATTAGAAGGATTTTAATCATTAGAGCACTGAACTACTGGATTAAGCTCCTAGGCAGTGGAGTAACAACAAGGCTGTGGCATGTCTGAGCTCATGTTCTAATTATGGACACCCCTCCCCCCCCCCCCCCCCCCCCCCACAGGTGGCTATTCCTCCCCTTTAAAAGAGGACGCTTATAAAAATACATGTTACAGGGCTACATTGTTTCCAATGAGCCCTGCATCACATATTTTTCATGTGTCTTCTTTTAAAGGGGAGGTATGGCCACCCTAACCCCCAAGGGGGAAGGGGTGGGGTTTCCCCTAAGCAGCAACCCTCCTAAGAGGGGTCCTAACAATTCTCTGACTCCCAAAGGTTCTGGTGCTGGCGGCTCCCAATGAGGCTTGGTGGCAGCAGTCCCACCAGGAAAGAAGCTTTAAGAATTGGTTTGAGCAGCACACTACTTCTGCCCGCTCTGAACACTTCCTTCACCATGGAGCCCTTTACAGGTGTGACCTGAGCACCGCCAGAACATTTTCAGAGTAGGTCAGGGGAGAGTGTTGACCCTCCCTCCCTCCACCATCCCCGCCGAGAATTTCCTAGCAGTGTTCAGTCTGCTTGCAGAGGGCCTTCCTAGAGTTTAGGGCCTGGGTTCATCTCAGCCTCCCTTACTGCATGGTAGCTACACCTTTACTCCCAAAGAACGTGTATAGTTTTAAACCAGAGTTGGATAAATGTATGACCTTGTGAAGCTTTTTCTATTTGATGCCACAGGAAAATACCCTTCCCCCTCAAGAATTCCTTTTATTTCCCCCCCCCTTTCTTCCTGAAGAATCAAAGTTGTCCACAACTGGAGGTGGGATTGATGGGGCATTCTGAAGCCTGGGTTCTATAATTATAAGTCGGGTGCCTGGCTGGTGGGGCCTCAGGAAAGACTGGCAATCAACTCTGAGAGGTTTTTGCTTTCCCTTGCAGGGTGAGTGTGGCTCACTTGTTTGAAACATCGGGATCTTTTTCTAAGTTATTCCCTGTTATTTTGGGCATCAATGTGTTCTGGTTGGTCCCAGATTCCACTTGTGGCAAAAAAAAATATGTAATAGACTGTTGGATTAATTTTTCTGTGCAGATGGTTAGCGTGTGGTGAATCCTGCATTGGTGCTGAATGGTCCTGAGGGTCCCTTCTAGCTCAGGGGCTCTATGATAATAAACAGCATTTCACCCCTTGAATTGGAAATTGTGACATCTTTAACTATGGTTTTGGTTTTTAATCAACCATAATATTAAGGTTCTAGTGTGTATACAGCAAAGTACAAATAGTAGGGGAAACTGCATCCTGAAGAACTGAAAATCTAGATGAGACAGACAAGAGGAATTGACAGCATAGAGAGTCAAAATACTAACTAAGTTTAAGACGAAACCATGAATGTACCTAAGTTTCGGGCTTCTGAGTCCAAGTTTTTGTTTGCCCTACATTCCAGAAACCCTAGAAAGAACTTATATGTTCATGCATTGTTCTTTTTAAAAAAAAAAACTGGGCAAAAAAATATGATGTAGCAATGCTTCCTTCCCCCTATCTTTTGTAATGAAGGTGGAGGGTACGTTTTTGGAGGAATCCCATGATCATTGCCAATATGTGCAGAAGAAAGCCAGTGCCATGCAAATCTATTCCAAAGAGGATTCCCCCCCCCCCAACAGTGTGGGATAGAAAAAACACACCTCCCTTTCTGTCCCACAGAACAGAAATATTCCACAGTGTATTTGGGGTCAGTTCAAATCTTACCCAGAGGAACCCTATTTTTACCTAGCCTAAAGTTGAAGGTTCTCTGCCCTAGACTGTTGAAGTAAAAATGCAGTCTCCCAAACGGTACGGGATATACTGTTACAAGTATACAAGATATACGGTGTTAGCAAATGTGAGAGTGGCCCGCTTAGGCCTGCTTGGACCAACAGGCCACTGTCATGTTTGCTGGGGGCAATCCAGATGTTTGCCTCAAAAATGTCCTGGGCCTGTTGGTGACTAGCCTGGGCTGTAAGTCAGAGACCTCCAGGATCACAACCCGGGCTAGCTGCCAACACGCTCAGGAAATGGCCTACCCAACTGTCATTGGCTACCATGGCTGCTAGTGATGGGGGCAGGCCACTGGGCACAGCATGGGGGGAGGAGGCAGACAGCCACATGTTCATGCGATTCTTGGTCCCTCCCCCACATGGCCACATGGGGTATTTTCAGACGTTACGAGATCACAGTCAAGCACAGTGAATCTGCACATGGTGAAACTGATACCGTAACGTCTGATGGGTGGAACGGAAGTTCCCCCCCCAGATATTGATCACAGTCCATCATGGCAGGGAATCACATTCACCACATAATCGGTGCCGGCCCCGCGGGTTCAGCCGATCGCATAGCGTATGTGATTCCCCACCGTGATTAACCGAGCTGTCTCGTCTAGCCGGCAGCCACGCCCCAGAATCCCCACCAAGATTCCAGGCCGTGGGCAATTTGGGCGGGCGCTGCAGCCTCATTGGCCGTGGCACCTGCCTGTCTCCCCAGAGGGAGGGCGGCGGGGGAGCATGGGGGGTGGGGGCGTGCGGCCGCATGTTGTGCCGCGTGGCCCCGCCCACTCCCCGATTCTCCGCCAGGGTCCCCCGGCACGTCTGTTGGCTGTGCCGGAGTGATCCCGGTGGGGAATCAATAGGTAGTTTCCGTGACGGGGCCAATGGGCCCCGTCACGTCTGAAAATACCCATGAACGTTCTGTGGCCCAACCCAATCCTGACCAGGTTGACAGTGGCTTCCTGGTCTGGAGAGGCTCGTGATAGTGGTGCTGCACCATCACATGTGTTTTCACCCATACTGCTATAAAGGAGGGTAGATCAAAGCTTTACAAGTTGTTAAGCATCCTCTTTGAATATGTATACCATTCTTAATTACCCAGTTCTCAATTCAAAATAAACATTGGGTGTCGGGTGATATTCTTTCTCCACTAAAGGTAACAGGAGTTTTGCTCCAGAATTACATTCTATAAAGGTCTTTCAATGGTTCTCATTGCATTCGTATCCAAACACCCCCTTGCAACTGTGGGTGCAGCCATACGAGCTGTTACTGCAGTTTGGACAGTCCTTCTCCACATTGGGCAGCCTTACCGTGCGATGCAGTACATTGTCTGTCTGGCCACTGCCCAGATGTTCACCCTGCAGCATGGTGGGGTGGGCAACTGGCTGCTACATCCTGCATTCTCGGAAAAAGGCTGGGGACACAGCACGTAGCAGCCTTACTCAAAGTGGGGTACGGCTGCTCAACACATGGTAGCATGCTGCCGCTTGTTGGACCAGTTTCCATCTGCCTTGCTGCTTGGCAATGTCCACCATGGTGCTTTGAGCAGCAGGCAGCACAACCTCCATTCCCAGTAACCATGTTATAGATGGGGGGCGGGGGAGAGGGGTGGAACAGGGCTGGGTTATCGCCTATGTGACTGGTGCCTCAACCCGCCCCAGGGCATGATGGAACCTGACAGCACCCCATCCACCCGGCTTCCAGGCAAGGGGGCGGGGTGGAAAGTCTGCCCTGCTCTCCATGCCAGTCCCAAAATGTGGTGGCAGTGGTTGCCCACCACAGTGCGCCTGGGGGACTGGCCATCCCAGCTCATGTAGCTGCAGCCTGTATTAAGCAATATGACTATAGTATATCCCATCTCTCTTGTCTTCTCCTGAGTAGGAGATTGTGCTTGTGGTGTAAAGGTTTATTAGGTAGATGTGCTTTGTGGATTTGTTTTTTGCATGTATCTAAAAGTGTCTCTGTTAACAAAGGCAATACTGGAGTACTGTGTCTTGTGCTTGGAGTGAATTTCATCCACTCACTTTAATGTGGATTATGGAAGTGTTACTGGCAATGCCTATTATCCTAGCAATGTGCTTTCTTCTTCCTTCTCACTGCTTTCCCTCCCCTTTTCCATTATTAGAATTCTTTATTTTTATCCAAGCCTTAATTTTCTTGTATCTCCTTTAAACTACATGTGTATATATATAAAAATCCTAGCAACATAGAAACACAAATAGCAATCTTGCAGTAAAAGTGGTGGTGTGCTGGTTTCCAAGGCTATAATCTAGATCCTTGATCAAGATCAGGCTTGTAATTTATCCACCAGGGACCTAGATTATTGCCTCATAAATGAGTGTGATTGTACTATTATTGCTTAAGTAATGTGAGACAGATATTTATCAGTGAGCAGTAATGTGCGCTCCTCATGTATTCATTGACCTTTTCCAAAAACCATCAATAGTTCTTGACCCTGTGTAATGCTATTCTCCTGTTATCTTTTTAGTGAGCAATGCTTATTTTTCATTTAAAATTTAAATTTCTGTACAACTATCTTCAAGCCCAAAAAAAAGATAGTTCTCTACAAACACTTTCCCTGCAGGGTTTCTTATATGTAAAGTTAAATACTGTGGCAGGAAAAAGCCACTCTGGACTGCGTGGCCTTTAAGGCAGTTAGCACTGACATGGGGGTTGTGCTGACAGAGCAGCAGGTGTTGATGGGAAGACTGGATAACACATAATTAATGGAGCAGCTGCATAAGGGCATGGCAGCAGCCAGCCCTGGAGAGCTAAGCCTGGATCCAGTGCTGAGGGAGACATGAGACAAACAGGACCTCTAGGTGTGCTCTCCTGCTTAGAGAGGTAACAGTCAGAGGGGGTCTGGCTTCAGGGACTTGGGGAAGGGCCAGGCTAGAGAAACCTGCCCGAGAGAGTGAGAGAGCTGCAGGGAGCAGCTGGGGAAAGTGTCACACCCAAGAGACTGCTGGGGAAGCAAAGCTGGAGAAGCAGAGCCCAAGCTGGGAGCCTGGAGTCGGCAAATATTAATACCAAGCCCAAGGGGATTGTATGGACTGAGAGCCATTAAGAATATATAGAAACTTATGGTGAAGGCTATGTGAATAAATGGACATTCAGAGCTAATTCTGAGAGTGACTCGTGTGTTGGGTCCTGATCCTGAGCAACCTATGGTGGGTAAGTGGTGACTCTGCTACAGAGGCCCAGGCCCCTTTTAGACGTGTGGCGGTATCATTCGCCTCAGCAGTGCGCATATTTTGAAACTTCCGCCTGGTCTAATTAGACGAGGCAGAAGTGGCTTAATATGCACCTATTACGGCGGAGGCGCATTTTAAAAGTGCGCGAATTAAATACCTCGATTGAGAGGTATTACAACTGAGAGGGGAAGGGAATTGAAGGAGTGGCCCGAAACAGAAAGAGAACCAGTTAAGAACTGAATAGGGCTGGTTTGAAATATCCTTTCCGTTTCCGCAGAACACTTCTGCGGAAATGGAAAGTCTGGTGATATTTCGATCAGAATACTACATATGCAAAATGTCCACATCTGTTGGAGTCCAACTGCCATCTTTTTGCTGCTCAGAGGCCCTTCAGGACAGTGGTGGTGGGAGCCTTATGGTCAGACATCATGGTAGATCCTGACCACTTTTTTTGGGGGGGGGGGGGAAGTGTGATGCTGCACCTGTAGGCAGCTCTCAGCCCCCAGGGTGGGCACTTGCTGTGGGGACATTCCCCTGATGGTAGAGGGTCCCACAGAGGCCGAGAGCTGCCTTCTGGAGTGGAGTGGTGCCTCCCCCTTGCCGGAAGCACCCTACCATGGGTGGCACTTCCTATGAGAGGGATCCAGGTTGCTCCTGTTGTACAGGCAGTGGTCTACTCCCAGGACAGGTGTTTGTGCAGGGCTTTTCCCTTGCCTGGAGGCCCTGGCTTCACCCCCTCAACCTTGGAGGCACTGACCCCACCCCGGCACTGCCTTTCATAAGGTCAGCCCTGAAGTCCAGGAAAAAGATCTGTCCATACTGTACCCAGGAGTCAGGGTCAAGACACAAAGCTAGAATTCAGTAGCTGAGATCAGCCCAGGGAGTGCAGCAACAGGCACAGTGGGAGTAGTCTGGATAAGAAGACAAGGACAACCCTGGTCCTGTGGCTATTAGGTTGATCTGACTAAAGCCTCAGAGCTCGCTCAGGGACGACTCTGGCCCAATAGGAAAAGGATCTGGGATAGCCTGTGTGCTTGAACAACCAGAAATTCCAGTAGCATGAAGCTGTAATGCTGAGGTTAAGTCCCTGTTACTAATCCCAGGCAGCTGGGTTCAAGGCCTGATTGGGTCAGAAGTTCTGACAGGTGTAAGAAGTCACAGCATAGAGTGAATTTAAAGTTAAATATGCAGCGGGGCATTGTTATGGAAGCAGGAGCTAACAAAAAGTGGTGGAATGCAAATCAAGTGTAGGAGTGCACTTTACGAAATAAGCAAGGAGGATGATAAGAGACATCCTGTGTTTGCTGATGACAGCATTACAATTGGTTGTAGAAAGTAAAACATTACATTAGTTATAACATTGCAGAAGCAGAGAACAAGCAACAAGAAGAGTTTTTAATAACAGCTGAGGAAATTAGTACTTCACACTTTCAAATTACCTTTTGTACCCTTGACCACTAGAGGTGGGATATACTGAACTTCCTCTGCTAATTTTGACCTTCAGCTTTGCCATTAGTTGCTATCTCTGCCTAGCAATGTGAAGTTAATATAATTAATAGGTTTATCTTAGAAAACATTGGAAGTCATAATTAATTTTAAAAGCCATATTTCTCTATTTGACAGCACAAAATACTTCAAGTTCTTCTCTTGTTTTCTGCAGTGTTAACTATCCATTGAGAAACCAATTAAAATTGGATAATGTTCTCAAAAATAGGACGTCTTTTGTTGCATACCAATCTTTAATAATTTTAAATATCTTCTTTGTTATCCTCTCACCCAGTGCCACTATAGGTATTTGGGTATTTGGATACTATAGGTATCTAGTGCCCAACGTGGATCATAGCAACCATTTTCATTTCATTTTTCCTATCCCCTGACATCACTCCCCTGGGGTGTATATATAGGCGTGCCTCGGCCTTCCCCTTCAGTTCATTTTGTTCCTGCTATCACGGATCTTGGTAGCAGAATGAAACTTGTAGTTGGAAACCTTTGAGAAAGGCTTTCACCGCTGCACCCTCTGTGCAACGAAGATTCCAGACTCCGATGCCAACGCCTGGTGCCTGTTCTACCTAGGCACCAAACACAATGTTCAATTTGTTGGGGGTTTTCCACCA
This sequence comes from Sphenodon punctatus, assembly GCA_003113815.1. Lineage (NCBI taxonomy): Eukaryota > Metazoa > Chordata > Lepidosauria > Sphenodontia > Sphenodontidae > Sphenodon > Sphenodon punctatus. Next base: position 1,844,876 of record QEPC01008436.1, on the reverse strand, counting down.
CACCAGGAAGAACAGAGACCACCTGCTGGTGCAACACCTTGCTGTCTGGGCCATGTCTGCTCAGGAGCAGGTCCCAAGACAGTCCAAACTGGAGGCTCACTGAGAGCAGCCCCGCCAATCCCCCACTCTGGCCCATGCCCTCAAAGAGAAAGCACCATTGGACCTGAATCACCAGAGCACTTTGGGCCAAAGTGGTCAAAGCCGACCTGTACACTGCAGAGCCCAAGATTGCCGCAGACCTCACTGAGCTGGGATGGTCCCTCCTCATGATGAGGCAGGTCACCAGTGCACAATATCTGGACCCAGAGTAACACAGGAAAAGACATAAGTGCAAGAGGACTCTGAGTCCAGAGTTCTTCCCTGCTGAGTCATCAGTCTGGGAGGGTGGCTAGTGCTGTTCTAGTACGCTTCGAGAGGGTAAATAACTGTTACCTATAACTGGGTAAATAACTGTTACTTATTCCACACCACTCATGATTTTATAAACTTCTATCATATGCCCTCTCAGATGTCTCTTCTCCAAGCTGAAGAACCCCAACCTATCAAGCCTCTCTTCATGCGGGAGTCATTCCATAACCTTGATCATTTTTGTTGCCCTTTTCTAGTTCTATGTCTTTTTTGCAGCAACTAGAACTGCACACAATATTCCAGGTTGCAGTTGTACCGTAGATTTATATACAGTGTTAGAGACTTCACCCCCGATGACTGGTATCAGGACATTCGGGAAGGGTGCTTTTTGGTCTTGGGGACCAATCCCAGGCTTACATTATATTTTTCAATTTAGTGTTGTAGATGGCTCATGGCATCTTACAACGTTTACGACTTACAACTCCTCTGGCCCAGTTGAGGCTCTGCCTGCTGCAGTGGTGGTACAGCCCCTGGCTCTTTCAAGGTCTGAGAAATCTGGAACTGTCAGTCGATTACTATTGACACTTCCATGCTCAGCTGGGAGGCGTATTCCTGGGGCATCTCCATAAATGGTACTTGGTCTTCCAGGGATTGTCTTTTATACGTAAACATTCTGGAACTAAGGAAACTTCAGCTAGCCCTGAGGACCTTTGAACCAATGGTGCATGGACAATGTGCTGATTTGCATGGACAACATGGTGGCTGTGTTTTAATAAGCAGGGAGGGGTGTGCTCCTTCCATCTAATGCAGGAGGTACATAACCTGTGGGAATGGTGTCTTCCCAGTGTGGTATCCCAGTTGCTGTGCATATCGCCAGTCTGAATATTTTAGAGGTGGATGGCTTTAGCAGGTCCTGAGTGTTGTCCCACAGATGCGTTCTGAAGCACTTAATTTTTCAGCCATTGGTACACCAGTGGGGCATGCCAGTGACAGATCTCTTTGCCTCGGACCACAATGCAAAAGTGCCTTGGTTCTTCTCCAGAGCAGAGAAAGGAGAGGGATCACCACAATGTCCTATTGGCTGCTTGGTCAACAGACTAGCAATATGCCTTCCCATCCATTCTCCTGATTCCCCAGATACTCTGGAATTTAAAAAGCAGAGAGGGATCTGATACTAGTAGTTCCAGACTGGCCAAGACCTGGAGGTTGGGGAATGCTCTTGGGGACCTGGGTAGCCTCTACTGGAGAACCCAGTTCTGATAGCCCAGCATGAGGGACAGCTGTGGAACCTGAACTTGTCCTCTCTATACTAAACAGCTCAGAGGCTGCACTGTTGACATAGGAGTAAGTTTGCTTGACACCTGTGTGGAAGATCCTTCTAACAAGTAGACAGGTCTCCACTAGGGCTTGCTTTGCATCCAAACGGAAGCAGATTGCAGCCTGGGTAGTAGAGAGGGAAATCCGGGCCATAACAGCTTCAGTTCCAGACAACATGGACTATATGGTTCACTTATTGAAGGGAAGGGCAGCAGTCTCTTCCATCAAGGCCTTTCTAGTGGCAATTAATGCACAACACGTGGGCAGTCTCTCTTTCCAAACCCCCTAGTTGTCTGTTTTCTAAAGGGGGCAATAAGGGCATTTCCTGTGGCCCATTTTCCAGGATGAGATCTTAATGTGGTTCACTTTGAACCATTGCCTCCATACCTTTGGACTTGCTCTTGCTTAAAATGACTTTTTTGGTGGTGTTGCATTAACCAAAAGATATGGGTGTGCATGTCATTTTTGTTATTACAATAAAGATAACAAAAAATATTGTTTTCATTATTGTTATTGCAATAACAAAAATTACAAATAATAATAATGGAAACAGAAATGAAAATGACATTTTGTTTTTTAAATAAAGGGGGAACATTGAAAAAAGTATTTCTGGCAATACCGTTTTTGTTTCTTATTCATTTCTGATGAAACTTGGGAATATTGTACCCCCAATGGAGGGCACTATGGTACTAAGTTTTGAAATGTTTAGATAAAAGGAACTGATTTTAGAAGCAATTGAACGTTGTGATTTTAAGAAAAGCTCCATACGCATTCATAACTAAAGATTCTTTATCTTCTATCCATTTTGCATGAAACCCAGTGGCAGCTCGCCCCCCAGGAAATTTGGGGCACTCCCCCACAAGTGCCAAGGGCCCACCACCGCTGTTGCAAGAAAAGAAAAAAACCCCACACCACTGCTTCTGACAGTGCCGCAGCAGCCTCTGACTTTGCTTCAGGCTGCTGCGGCGCTGTCAGTTCTTACTTCCGGGATCCACTCCTGAGGAGTGGGTCCTAGAAGGGTCAAAAAAGCTAAGCCCAACAACGTTTTCCATTGAAAACGCGAAAGACTGACAGTCACATTCACTGGTCAATTACTGCATGCTTCTAGATTTACAGGACCAATCAGTAGTGTCTTCGAGTCTGGCATAAGGGGCGGCCCTCAAGCGGGCATAGAAGGGACATAACTGGGACTTTGAGGAGAGCATCCCAGCAATCAGGAGACATAGGGTGAAAACAGACATAACGCTAACCACCCTTTAACCACCCTTGGTGGTTATTTATGCATGTTGCAGGACTGTATTGGTGCCCTATGAAGCCCTGCAACATTGGGTATTTTCAGACGTTACGAGATCACAGTGAACCACGGTGAATACCCACCTGTGGTCACTGTGCCTCGAATGTCTGTTTGGCGGCCGCCAGATGTTCGCCACGGTCAATCTGCACAAAGGGTCAATTTGAACCACGCTTCCCGGGCTAGCCGGGGTAATGTCCTGGGAAGCGTGGTCAAACGGACCCCCGGCAGGGACCAAAAAAAAGTAACGTCTGGTCGCTCGCCACGGCCCGGGATCACCAGCGGGATCCTGGGCCGTGGCGCATTCGGCCGGATACAGCGGCCGCATTGGCCCCGCCGCCCGCCCATCTCCTTGGAGGGCGGGTGGCGGGGTGCATGGAGGGGGCGGGGCCATGCGGCCACATGCTGCACCGTGCGGCCCCGCCCCCTCCCGGATTCCCCGCCAGGATCCCCCCGGCACATCTGATATGGCATGATGGGGTGACCCCGGCGGGGAACGAATGGGTTGATTTCGGTACGGGGTCAACGTGCCCCGTAACGTCTGAAATCACCCATGCATAAATAACCACCAAGGGTGGTTAAAGGGTGGTTAGTGTCATATCTGTTTTCACCCACAGTTTACATATCCAGGCTGGCCAATTATCATCACAATCATATCGTGCAGCACTGTGACAGAGGACATAAGAAAATATCTATTGACTCTTTCCTAAACAGATGCTTCTGAATTCCCAGTAACAAGTGGGGAAGAGATGTTGGGATGGTCCCAGCACAGAATGAGGATATTTGGTTGACATTTCTGCTGGCCAATTGGCATCACAAACCGATCTTATACCACAGTGACACATCAGAGAACCCCTGGCATAGGCTCCTTCTCTGTATATGCTGTGCAGGCATATAAAATTGGGACCCTTTATCACATCTTTCTGATATTTGGCAGAGATGATCTTGAAAGTGTGATATACATCCCTGCAAAAGTTCATTTACACTATCTGGACTAAAAAGATATTACAGGCAGACATACATTTATAAGTTAATTGCTTATACCACCAGGACCCTTTCTGCAATCCTTCTGAAAGTTGGCAGAGATAGTAAATATGGGATGGGGTGTACACTTGCCAAGTTTCATCTACATTAAATATGAGACAAAGAAGTTACACCTAAGAATGTATATGAAGATTTTTGCAAAATAAAATAATTCAACTGCTTCTAACATTAGATTCCTTTATCCAATCTTTGTGGAATTTGGTACACATAATGCTGTCCATTGGAAGTATATTCACCCCAGGTTTCAGCCAAATATAGTGACAAACAAAAAGAATACAGCTGAAAATTATTATTATTATTATTATTATTATTATTAACAAACATTTTCAATGGAAAATGTGTTTTCCATTGGAATCAATGGAAAACAAAAACGAAAGCAAAAACAAAAACAACCATTTTATATTTATGAAAATGAAAATGACAGATTTAAATAACAAAAATGAAAATGAAACCAACATGGGCCCTTGGTGCACACCTCTACCAGAAGGGTGAATTTCAGGCCTTGTCTTTCAGACTGCCATACTCCAAAATGAACAGGTGGTCCTGAAGCCTCATCTGGCCTTTCTACCCAAGGTCATCTCAGGGTGTTTATAGACGAGACCAAAAAGGCGGCTGATCCTTTGATCCGCTGCCTTTCTTGGCACTCATCTACTTGCTGGGGCCGCTTTTTAATCCGCGTCAGAGGGGGCAGGCTCGCCTGCCCCCTCCGATGCGGATTCCCGAAGTGCCGGCTTTACGCCGCACTTCCTGGTTCCGCGGGCGAGGGCGCATGCGCAGAAGGGGGCGCATGCGCACTCGCACTCTGCGCCATGTCTGAACTGCAGACACAGCATGCAGAGACTGCATGGGGGGGAAAGCCGGCGTTTGGTGATCCCGCTTGTAAGCGGGATCGTCTATAAATGCCCTCAGAATTTCAACTCAGGCAGGTGATTTCCCTGTCTGCCTTTTTTCCTCCACAACACTCCTCAAAGGGAGAGAAGTGCTCCACAACTTGAATGTGAAGAGAGCTCTACCTTTATTGCATTCATAGATCAAAGCAATTCTGGAAGATGGATGCCTTATTCATCTCATGTGGACCAGGCTACAGGGGGATCAGAGGTGCCAAACAGTCTATCTCCTTCATAGCATAGTATGTATAATGAAATACTATGAAGTGATAGGGCTTCCAGCTCCCAGGGGAATCAGAGACCATTCTATCCAGGCCATGGCCATTTTAATTGCAGCCCTGGGACAGGTCCCACTGGGGTACATTTGTAAGGCAGCCACATGGAGTTCTACATCGACTTCATTTGGCTGATCAAAAGGAGATCAAATCAGTTCTGTTCTCCCTGTTTGCCTAATAAATGGGCCTATGTGGGCTCTGAACTGCAACCTGACTCTGGGTCTAAAATAAGAAATCTCGGTGATGAGCGCTGCTTCCATTGGACATAGGGCATTTGCTGAGATTTGTGCAACGCGGAAATTTACCAGCTTTCCCACTATTTTCCTCCATTTTCTGTTATCTTTTGCAAGTTCAATGGGGCTGCAATGGGTGGGTCCCAAACCCACTGTGTGCACCCCAGGGGCTGTGGAGACAAAAGCATGCTGACTAAGTGCTAAGGAAGTGATGGAAAGTGCCATAAAAGTGCTATAAAACAGCAGCCTGTCCCGGCTGTTGCTGATACTGCTGCTGCTGCTCTCCCTCCACCTCCTGCATATGCAGCATTACCACCTCCTCCACTGCCTGCGCTTCCATCTCCTCCTCCTCCTCCCTCACTCTCTCACCCTCCGCTCTCCTCTGCCTCCCACCTCGCTCCATCCCACCACGTTCTCCTGCTGCTGTGTGCCCTTTAAATCTACCTCCATGGTCTGTGTTGTTGCTGGTTGTCTGGCAGCGACGCTGCTTGCTTTGTCCCCGGCTGGGAATCATTTTGATTGATTACAGCCGGTGATTGCCATCCAGACTTTACTTTCTTTTGTTTCCCGCTGGGAATCGCTTTGACCACACTTTTGGAGATGGTCCGGGCCGGAGGTCCAGAAGTATGGTTTCTTATACACATCTAGATGTGTATAAGAGACAGGTGGTGTACATCTGGTGGCTGCAGAACAGATGTTCAGGGCGCTTTGGCCCCGCTGCAGGATTGACCGTGGTTCACTGTGGTTGAGTGTGATCTTGTAACGTCTGAAAATACCCATGCATAAATGACCACCAAGGGTGGTTAAAGGGTGGTTAGCATCATGTCTGGGTGATTTCAGACATTACGGGGCCCTTTGGCCCCATACCGAAATCACCGGATTCATTCCCCTCCGGGGTCACCCCGTAACGCCACATCAGACGTGCCGGGGTGATCCCGGTGGGGAATGTGGGAGGGGTCGGGGCCGCGTGGTGCAACATGCGGCCGCACGGCCCCGCCCCCTCCACACACCCCGCCTCCCGCCCTCTTGGGAGACGGGCTGGCGGCGGGGCCACTGCGGCCTCCGCGTCGGGCCGGAAGCGCCATGGCCTGGGATCCCGCCGGGGATCCCGGGCCATGGCGCGCGGCCAGATGTTACTTTTTGTTGGTCCCTGCCGGGGGTTCGTTTGACCACGCTTCCCAGGACATTCCCCCGGCTAGCCCGGGAAGCGTGGTTCAAGTTGACTCCTTGTGCAGATTGACGGTGGGGACACGGTGACCACAGGTGGGTATTCACCGTGGTTCACTGTGATCTCGTAACGTCTGAAAATACCCTCTGTTTTCACCCCTAGTCTACTTATAGTGGGACTGGGTGAGAGGATAACAAAGAAGAACGGTAAGTTTCTTACCTGTAATGAGTCTTTTTTAAGTTGTATTTCCTCACGAAGTCACAAGTCCCTTCCTCCTCCTCACTTGCAGTAGCTATTTGATCAACTGAAGGGGAAGACTGAGGCAGAGCTATATACATACCCCAGGGGAGTGATTTCAGGCAGTGAGAAAATTAAAGTAAAAGTGCTTGCTATGATCCAAGTTGGGCACTAGATGGTGCCAAATTACTATAGTTGAACTTGGTGAGAGGATACAACTCAAAAAAGGCTTGTTGCAGGTAGGAAACTTACTGTTTTGGCGTATTAGCTATTGCAGTCTTGGAAAAAGAATAAACCTTTGATTTCTGGAATTCTTCCAATTATTTTTATGAAATGCAAAATTCTCTGTATAAAATATCTTTTAAAATCTGGACAGAAATGTGAAAGGAGTGTGAGAGAGGTAAACCTATAACAAAAAGGACTTGAGTATGTGCAAATGGAGAGAGATGCTTAAAGTATGCCCACATTTCCTTGATACACACATTAAAAATAATTCTGAGAGTGTTTTTGGATTGGGCTCATAGAAGATTGATTTGATAAGAGAATTTTAGGTCTGGGTTGTATAAACACGAGGCTGTTGTATAAACATGAGACTACTTTGTAATGTCTGAAGAACCGAAGTGCAAAAGAGATCTCACATTAACTGTATGACTATAAACAGAGGGTGAAAACAGACATGACGCTAATCACCCTTTAACCACCTTTAACCATAGGGCACCAATATAGCCCTGCAACATGCATAAATAACTACCATGGGTGATTAAAGGGTGGTTAGCGTCATGTCTGTTTTTACCCAGAGTGATGGATGAGCATTTAAGATATGTCATTTAAGATGTGCCGTTCAGATAACAGATTCATTGTGAATCTGCCACAAGTGTTGAGATAGCATATCTTTCAGTGTGCCTCAAAAGAAATCTGGAAACAAAATAAGAAATTAATAATGCCTTGCTATTTAATGTATGCAACCACTTTTTCATTTGCCCAATGGGCAAGTATTTCTATTGTGCAAAAACTGGAGTTACTTAAAAGACCCAGAGGTTCCAGAAGATAGTGATTCAAGTCAACGTTCATTCATCCTAAATATTGTGACTTGCATATTGCAAATGAGGGAGTCCTCCTTCTGCAAAAAGTAACAAAAGAGACAAAGGCTGCTTGCCGATGTTACAGGAGGGGGGGAACTGCCATTTGCAAAACTAACGAGAGTGAGATCACGTGAGTCCCCAATCATGGACCTAGGAATTCTATTGTTATTTTCCCCTTCTCCCCTTAAAATCAATAACGTGATGCAGTGCTGGATTTTGAGCCCTTCATCACATTATTGATTTTAACAAGAGAAGGGGAAAATAACAATAGAATCCCTGTGCCCGCAATTGGGGACTCATGTGATCTCCCTCTCGTTATTTTTGCTAACTGCAGTTTCCACCCCACCCCCTCATGTAAAGTTGGCAAGCAGCCAAAGTGATGGAGATAATATCTTTTACCGGACCAACATCTGTTTAATAAGAAAACTCTAATAAAAGGTGACATCTTAAAGCACTTTGCCTTTTGTATCTCTCATATTTGGTAACTACTTATTTAGACTACAATGGAAAATAAACCTAAAGAAATAGTTGAAAATGTTAATTATAAACTACTCTTGCCACAAGCACTTATATGAGGTAAATCTTTTTGCTTTCTGGAAAAAAGAGAGCACACAAACAGATAATACATCAGAATACAGCTGAAATGAATCCACTTTAATTTTTGTTTTAACCTTGCTGAATATTTGAAGTTTACTTGTGGCTCTACTTCCTCTCGTTTTGTAAAAGAAAATGGCAAATGAACATAAAAAGTGCCATAATAAGTTGGACAAGTGGTCCATCTAGCCCAGCATCCTATATTCAACAGTGGCCAGCTTTGGTAGCTCAAGATAAGTATATGTACAAGTCATGGAGGTGTGATCCATCTCCTGCTGACCATGCCAAACTGCCAGTAGCCAGGGGTTTAAGCCCCAACTAGTAGGTGTTTATGGCTGTATCGTCTAAGAATTTATCCGATTTCTGTTTGAAGTCAGTTCTGCTGCTGGCTTTCACAGCCACCTCTTTGAATAATGTCCGTTTTGTCAAAAAGTACTTCCTTGTGTTCATTTTAAATCTGCTGACATTTAACTTCAGAGAGTGTTCCCTTTTTCTCTCATTGTGGGAAAGGGAAAAGATTAAGAACAGTTCCCTATTGGTTTTTTCCATGCTGTTCATGATTTTATAAACTTCTATCATATCCCCCTTAATTGCCTCTTCTCCAAGATAAACACTACAACCCTAAGCTGTTGAACCTCTCTTCATATGGAAATTTATCCATCCCCTCTATCTGTACATCTTCTATCTTCTTTCTGTGTACATATTAACAGGATCTTGGGGTAAGAGTGGCATAATATTCCCCAATAGGGAAATAGTTCCAAAGCTAAGGGCAATATAAAATCAAGAACAAAACTTTTACAGGTCAATTATTGTCACGGTTGTTGTGGAAAGGAATCCACTTAGAAAGAGAGAGACGCAGGTTCTGTTTTGTAATAAAGATTTACCTATATTGATCTGATTGCAAGAACATTAGCATAAAAATGTTTGCAGAGAAATCTTCAATCTCTATTTGGCTCATTTATTGTGGGAAAGGAGAGCAATCTCCTCATCCAGGAGATCTGCTTGCCGTCTTCGATGCTGTGTTCAATGGTGTCGATCCCAAACTCCATCAGCTGTGCAAACAGAGTGTTGTGCAACCCTCCTGCAGACCTCACACACACCCATGATATTGGGACTGTGACATCCATGCAAGTCATGAAGGTACATACACATGTGTGCATAATCTGCACCTGTAGGCAATTGGAATCATGCCCAGCGAGTCAATATTGGACATCAGAAATTATATCAGATGTTGACTTCAGATACTCAGGATACACCATTACCCTGATGTTAAGGCAATGCCCATTTTATTGTGAACAACTGTATTTTTAAAAATACCCAGAGTTAATGTGTTCATTGTTCCTTATTAATATGCACACAATAAACTATTTTTCAGAAGGTTATGGTTAATCAATTATTTACAAAGGAGGAACACCTGGCAGACTTCCATAAACAAACTGGTCTCCTGTGGGTGTGTAACAGCTGAGGAGGGTTTTGAAGGACTGTGGGGATCTGTGAGTAAAGACTTCCTCACAGCTTGATTTTTACAGATTCATGATTCTCATAAATATGCACAAACACAAAAGTAATTTTTCTATAAAAAGGCAGAAGTGCAATATCAACAGATGAAATCCAAAAGACAACCAAAGAGAGATGGTAAAGAATAAATAGAATCAAATTGTAATATGGGGTGACCATTCTGCTTATTTAAAACTAGTGCAGGTCAAAGCCAAGAAGTAGTAGCTTTACCATTATTCTTAAAGTGTTTAGCAAGCGTAGTTAACACCTTAGGCTTAAGTGATCTGAAATCTTCAGGAGTTGACACACGAGAGATGATGTAGGACATCGAAGCTGGGAAGTATGTTCTATTAACTGCCTCAGCTGCTTTTCCAAATGGATACATCCCTTATACTTTTCTTCTGCATTTTCTTCTTTGGAAGACTTTGCTGGTATGTTACCACTTTTCAAAAACAATTCCTAAAAGGTTACTTCAGTTATATTTGAGTTGGAACAAATTGTTATATATATACTGTTGTCTTTTTTTCCTCTATGAGATGAGAAATAGATGTAATGTTAATACGGTTATGATTAATCTAAAATTAGAGTTCGATCTAAAAACATTTTTTTAGAATCTAGAACAGATGATGAGATGACTGAAAGACTGTTTTGTTTCCTAAGTTTACAAAAAGTTGTGTTTTGTGCTTTGTATACAGCATTCCACTCCATTTCAAGAAACTAGATAGTGGTGAATGTTAGATAGCACTTCTAAAACCCTGCTCACTCAGAAATATTTGGACTGTACTTCAAAGAGAATTCCAAGCTGATTAAGACATTCATTGAATTATAATAGAATAACTTGTTCCTTTTTTTCTAAGCTGGATGAGTAATGTCTAAAAGGTCTCACTAATATGCTCTCACTATGCCGATTCTGCCTGCTTTCTCCAAAAACTGAACAACTGTGGAAGAACTTAGTTGTAGATATCTGTGGAAATGAAGACTTGTAAGTGAATATTCAGAAGTATTAACAGAAATTGAATTATGAAATATATATACACACACACACACACACATGAGAATGACTTATTCCTCATACTAAGATTTATGCTCATAGAATTAGGGAATAGAAATATACTATCATTGACATGTCCAACCAAAACAAATTAGTGGATGCTGGACTGAGTGCATTGACTACTCTTTGTGAAAAGTCACAGACTAAAAATTCTCCGCTCAAATTATTCATCAAAGACATTTGGAAAATCCATAAAGGAGCTGTGGTTAATTTACAAACAAAACAGTAAAGTCTTCTGAATAAATTATTTTCTGCAGTTTGTTTGCTCAGCTCCTAGTGATTTTCTTTTAACTGGTGGTAAGTTAATTGCAAGCAGTTTCAGAAATAACATATTATTCTTGTTGGTGTTAATCAAATGATGTGCTTTGGGCTTTTAGACAGAGGAAAGGAAAATTGCTCTTATACTACAAGTAAGATACAGGAAAAGCCTGATGTAGAACCTATTGAACTCCATGAAAGTCTGCGTACTGTTTTCTTTGTGCTTGGAATGAGTCTGTAAATGCTTTAAAAGTTCAAATAATTTTCAGAGGCACTTTGTGTATGGACTTTGTCTAAAGAAGTTCAAAAGAGAGAGGTTTCTTATAAAGAATACATATGCCACCTTTTATATGCCACCTCAGTGTTTTCCACTGAAGAACAACAATCATTTTGTTTAATACTAGATTCATCATATGGAGATGACTTAGGTTATGTGAAATAAAAGCTGAAAGGTAAAAAGGCATGTTTAATTTAAAGCCAATTTTATATGCACTTAAATTTTCCCTTTGCCTTTGCATGAATATATACAGTATAATGCATTCCAGCTTTGACCTAATTCCATAAGTAAGCGTCTTGATCTCATATTCTGTGAACACCTAAAAATACTCCTTGAAATCAATGAGAGCTTTAGATGCCCAAAGAATGAAGGATCAACCTCCTACCCACCAAATGTGCTCTGTAATTGTGCATGATAAAGGATTTAAATGTCCTGAATAGATGAGAATACCAATATTGAATGATGGCAGATGCATTTTACTTTAATAAAATTTCTTTATTTCATGCTAATTTAAAATGATTACAGAATAGTTTTTTTCTTTTTTTAAATGTGTGAACCACTGAAATCACCTTTCTGGTTGTAAATACTTAATAGCAGCTATTATAATGAGATAAAAAGTAATGGTTGTAAGGTCAAGTGTGAGAAGGAAAGAGTTCAAAGACAATGCAGCCCCTTCAACATAATATAGCCTTACTTTAAAAGAGAAAGAGGAAATATATTGCTTGACGAGAGGAAAAGCCTCATGTAAGCCTGATAAATATTCAGGGTTTGTGTGTAATGAGAACTGGAATCTGATGAATGAAATGTCACGGTAAAATCATTTTAATCAATAATGGAATGTGGCATTATTCAGCCTATGGTAATACATCTTTTTCTTTTTTCATTCTTCCTATGATGTGCTTTCATTTTTTAGTGGCTTGTTGGTTTTAACTTGAGATCAGTTATGCAGTTGTAATATACTTGTTGCAACCTTTCTTATACTGTACACTGCTATAAACACAGCACAGTCAATGCTGCTGTTTTTATGAAACCTGTGTAAATATATTTAGAGTGCAGTCCTCCACCATTAAACTCTGGCCATTTTTACATGGGACGCACCCACAGAAGGCCAACCATCCCCCACCCATCCGATCACCCGCTGAAGGCGGGGTGGGTGGGCAGACACTTCCAAGGGCCACTCACCACCCACTCATGCTCATGCACAAAGCATCAGGGGAAAATCCAATGCATACCCACTCGCACACCTGTCCCGTCCAGTCTGATGCCCTCCCATTTACCAGAAGAGTGTGCACTCCACACGGTGCATATGGACCCGCCCCCTGCCATGCCCATGTAAAAACAGTATAAGTGGAAGCTGAGCCCTTCCTATTGCGAGTCATGTGTTTCTTAATGGAAAAATTAAGTAGGAACATTTTAGGTTGCAGGAATTTAATAATAATAATAATAATAATAATAATAATAATAATAGTATTATTATTATTATTATTATTATTATATAGCACCCCCTTGCCATGGCACCTGGAGTGCTTCACAACTTTTAATTTTCACAACAACCCTGTGGCCCATTGTCACCGGGGGAATGGGTTTTTGGGGCCCTCTCTTGTCTAGAGGCTGCCCCCCATTTGCCCACCAGGCCAGCCGCAACCCAGTTGCCTGTACCCACGTGGGTCCCCACGTGATCAGAAAACCTTCACTGCAATCAGAGAGCTTTCAGAGGCTCACGCCCCCTAGAAACGCCTCCCCTTGATCTCCCAGTCCAGCCGTAATGCAGAGAACGTTCTCTGGCCACCTATAGCTTGGAAGACTTTGCAGTGGGGTTAACTTATATGAAAAAGGTTCGTCTAGGCTCACACCTAGATAGGAGTACCCCCAAGTGAATTCCCCAAGGCCAAATAAACACACAAGCATGCTAGGCTTGATTATAAAACATATATTGAATACATACAAGTATAAGGCTGTTGATCAGATAGTGCAAGTCAATAAATCAAACATAAAATACACGCATTCTAAATCCACTGATATTCCCTGACTGTCTCCTTACCCTAAGAGGTACAATACAGGTCCATCAGTTGTTGTCTCGGCCTTGATGTTGAAGACCGGGTTCAAATCTTAGTTCATAGCCAAGTCATTAGTCCATAGTTTGCAATATACAGCAGCTCTTCTCCTGAGCTGTTAACTTGTTGAAGTCCAAAATGGAAGAGAGTTAATTCTTGAAGAAGAAGTTCCTTCTTCTTCCTCGCTGGAGGCCTTAGGTCACTTCCTCTTTCTCCTGGCCATTGTTATTGTTATCAAGTTGGGAAGGTTACCTGGCCGTTGCTTGGTAACAAACTACCCACTTGCCATGACAAAGGGAATTTCATCCCCCACTCTGGCAACTGGTTTCAGCATTCTGCCCCCAACTGAGCTTACAATCTGTTTAACCCTTCACATCACACCACACATATCCCCAAAATGTGGGTAATCTCCCCCAAATGGGTGTATTGCCCCCATGTCCCCATGACACCCATTTCACACGACACCCCCACCCCCATGCGCACACAGATCCACTGCATGAGCATGGGTGGGGGCCACCCGTATGACCACCGTAGCAGGTGGGTGGGAGTGCATGCGTGCTCCCACACTCTACCCGTAGCCCACACATGGAGTAACTGGTGAAAACGGCAGGTGCTCTGTGTGTGGGTGATGGGTGGAGGTGGGTGGAGATGGGTGTGCGCCTGTGTAACAGCCCCTCCCACACCGCCTCCGCATTGCAGTGCATGTCCATCCACCCACCCACACACAAACACACACTGTGGACCATTTAAAAAGGGTCTGTGAGGTAGGTTAGGCTGAGAGAATATTGTGACTGGCACACGGTCACCCGGTGAGTTTCTGGCTAAGGCGAAACTTGAACCACAGTCCCCTCCTACCTCTTGGTCAAAGTACTGTGCACTTAATCATTACACGTAGATTTTTCAAGTTCAAAATAAGAGCTAGATTTAGTTAAAAGCTGAATATATAGTGGTAGTGTGTATGCTTGTGCCCCCCCCACACACACACATAACTATATGGATTTATTTATACACATACGAACATGTAGAGAATCTATGGAGAGTGAGTGTGTGTGTGTATATATGTGTGTGGGTAGGTGGGTATCTGAGCATTGGTGAATCTATATGATATGTATGGCATACACACTCTTCCTCTCATGAATACATCTCATATTGAGATATTTATAATACATCCACATCAACACAAACAAATGTATATGTGCGTTCAGGTCCTAGTATACTACAGCAACAAGTCTGATATTCCCACGGTAACTATGTAAATTATGTTCAAATTGTTAGGACACAGACATACTCCACAAGTGAATATTGGGGGTCGGTACCCCAATATCCAAACAACCTCTTAAATTTAGGGAGAATTAGCCGAATTTATTCAAAGTAAAAGAAAGGGTCCGCGCGTGTCCACTGGGATCAGTCAGAGATGCACTGCTGGCTGGCTGGAATTTCCCTCCCACACCCCAACACAGAAGGGAGAATCCGATACAAAAGGAGGGAGATTTATTGACACAGAATTAAGTATGATACATAACCAGTTCACCCATGGGCCAATTAGGA
This sequence comes from Sphenodon punctatus, assembly GCA_003113815.1. Taxonomy (NCBI): domain Eukaryota; kingdom Metazoa; phylum Chordata; class Lepidosauria; order Sphenodontia; family Sphenodontidae; genus Sphenodon; species Sphenodon punctatus. The sequence continues at coordinate 1,829,715 of QEPC01008436.1, read as the reverse complement.
TGCTACGAGTAATTTTATATACCCTCCCCCCAAGCACAGTTGATACACGTACACAGTAATTCACAGAGAAAAACCCTCCTGTCTGGTTACCCTGGTGTAAGTGGAAAAAACGAGAGGGGGCGAGGGGGAAAAGGGGGAAATAACCAATATTACCTATCCAGTCCTGTTGAAAAAGGACAGCTGACCCTGTAGATCCAGTGGCGTTTGGGGGGGGGGGGAGAAGCTGAACAGACCAAGGGGGGGGGTAGTCCGGGAGAGATCCTTGAGGCAAGCACGCACAGCGTAATCTGCTTGTGTCTGCGTACAAGAATAACCCAATTTTCTCATGGGGGCAGGAGGGGCAGGAGGAGGGGCAGGAGGACTTGCACAAAAAGGGGTGTCAAAGGTGCCTAGCAACCTTTGCACAAAAGGGATCCCAGAGGTATTCAGGAATGCAAGAGCTGAACAAGAAACCCTTGCATGATATTTTGGGGAGAATAGAGCTTTAGAGAATTTCAATAGGAGACATGGCCGGATGAACAAGAGGGCAAAAGGGAGTTTCTGTAGACAGGGGAAGAAGGCTATTTTTAAACAGGTGTGGAGCTATCAGCCTAACGATCGATCTATTGCTTGCTCAGAGTTTTAGGCAGACGTGGAGGACTCATCTCAAAAGATGGAGGCTACCTGGTTTTGACTGCTCCATTGTTTATCCAGGAACCTCCCTTGTTCCATTCTCTTATCCTTCCAACCAGACTGATTTTGCATGGGGCTTTTCTTTCCTTTTTCTTCTTCTTTTTCCTTTTTCCCCTTCTATTTCCCTGCACCCTTTGACCTGTGTCTCATGGGGTGCTATCAAGGGGGAGAGCTATGGTTTTTGGGGGGAAATGGTGTAATTATCATTTACTGTTACTATGATATTTATTCTAGTACAATAAAATAGATATTTTATGTATGTCTATTCCTGCAGTGGAAAGTGAATGATTAATTTTACAATCAGTAAAGATGATGATACTCTTCATCTGACTCCTGACTTCTGTAAGATCTTTTTTCCAAGTATCCAATTGCATCTTATGAACATTAATGTAACAAATCTTTGAAATAAGGACTTTAACATAACTCTGTAGATGGGGAAATTGAACTGTCCAAGGACACAAAAGAACTCTGTGGTAGAGAAAATCGAAGTTCTCTTAACTATAGATCCTGCACCATGAGAACATTTTCAACCAGCTCATCTTTGGGTAAAAATAAACAAGTTGCTGGCCCACATTGACATGCCGTGGCCTGGGACTCACTTGCACATGTGGTCCTATGCCGCCAGATATGGGCCCACTACTATCCTGGGGCAGGTAGGTGACTGGCCCAGGATGTGTTCTCTGGAAAATCTCCAAGGTGCATCCCAGGCCAAGAGCCCCGTCTATCCGCTGTTCGGCCCCACCTATCTCCACCACGGGGTGGGGGCTGCCATGACTGGTTGCCATGTTTGTTGTGTTCCGCCATGGTGGAGTGCAGTGGGACAGTTCTCCAGCTGCCCAGTTTGCAGGGATGTTTATTCTGTGCTGATTGCTGATATGGGCAGGGGTGGTCATGCTTTTCCATCCCAGGGCAGGCTGGAGAGCTGCCTCACCACCATCTCATTTGTTTGAACCCTTTCTATATTTTATTTTCCTAACTAAGTTTGGCTAAGCTTTCTCGTGAGTTCCATAACTCTTTCAGTTATTGCAGATATTATTATTATTATTATTATTATTATTATTATTATTATTAATAATAATAATAATAATAATAATAATAATAATAAGATAATTAGCAAGCATTTATATAGTGCCAGCAATGTACCTGGCGCTTTACAAATTAATTGAATTGACATGATCCCTGCGCTAGGGCTTACAATCTGAGAGACCAGAGGGGTGGGGGGGACAAAGGGAGGGGAACAGAGGGAGAGACAAGGAGCGTAATATTCACGGAAGATGCGAGGTCCCAGGTGCACGCGCTTGGGTTGGTCACATGTACTAGTCCTGTTCCCTGGACCACTGTGTGCAACGCAACTAAGTGGAAGCACTGCCTTCTCTGCCATCTTTTCAGTGTCTTGTTTTTCATGAGGGAGCTATAGTTAGCAGTTAGCATCAAGGATGGTTTTTATTCTCTAGTAATTTGTGTTTTCAATACTACCCTGTTGGGATTACAAAAATATTTAATGTTTGGTTTGGGGCCCAAACTTTGAGTGTATTTATATCCTTTGGAATTGTTACAACCTTTTCCTTAGCTTGTTGTGTCAAGCCACTGAATTCCTCACTGTGCTTAGATTCGAAGTAGCAATACAGTACCAAAAAATGTCTAAGATGAACACATTCAAAGCAATTCCCTGTTACTATATTTGAAAAGCTTTCTTAACATAGCTAACACATATATCCTTTGAATATTACTTAAATGTTTATTCTGGAAAGTTTCAGGCTAATGGAACTGTCCTACTGGGTAGTATGTCACAAAACCAAACAGTTTAGAAAAGAAATATTTAATTAAAAAATTATCATTTTGTCTCTTTGATTGTTAGTACCATAATATTTTTTGGCATTGCTTGAATTGATTTTATCTCAGCAACACAGTAAACACTGAACATAGAAGACTGGATATAAACTGGATTAATATTGTGTGTTTATTTTAGCTTAAATCAATTTGGCTTAATGCCATCCATATCATTAACATTTTGCAAAAATAATATTGATGAGAATTATTGATTTCTTTATAGAACCCATTGCATTGAGCTTGTTCATGCTTTATAATTGTTTGGTCATAGATTAGCTACTACAATAACTAGTTTAAAAGAGTAAATCCAAATGAATCCCAGCAGTGGTCAAACAAAGGTTTTTGCAGACTAGTACGATTTTGCATGTTTCAGTAATACCATGTAAACACAACACATATTTGATAAATAAAACTGCTGTAGAAATATCAGTAATTTCATTATGCTTCTAAGGGATGCAACAATGTTGTTTGTTAGCAAAAAGAAAAAATATTATATCCTCACTGTGGTAAATTGCAGTGCTGCTTGTACCTTGAAGGCCCTAGATGGCTGTAAAAACTTCCGTTTGGATTGTCTAACTTGCAATGAGCAACTTAGGATTCTTAAAGCTGTATATTTATTTTTATTGTCCATTCTTGTGAATTCAGTGCTTGCTCATGTTGTCAGGTAGGTAGCTATGCAGACTTAACTTTCATTTTTACAAGTGACAGGATAAGTAATTTCAATACAAACTCTCTCACATTGCTATACCAGGACTTTTTCATTCCTGGCCTATAGTTTTGAGATGTGATTTCTCTGCTGAGAATACAATGAATTCCAATTATGGATTTTGATGCTTGTTTTCATAAAATAATTGTCCACAAACTAGGAGTATGGCATCTCCAAGCGCAGATTTGCCCACTAATCCCATTTTAGCCCACTCTATCCTTCAACCTCATGTGTTCTTTGGTCTTTTTCTTACTTTACAGATCTCTTTGTTCCAATCTCCTGCAACTTGGCAGTTGAGGCAGCCACTTCCAAATAACACCTTATACAATCAGGATGTTGGCCTCTAGCATATTGTTGCCATATCGGGTTATTGCATGAAGAGGCACTTGTGGAAAATTTGACCATTAGACAGATGAGTGAATGACTTCAAAGTAGATGACAGTCAGTTCTACTGGCTCTCTGGCAACAGAAGTAATTCTTTGTGATAAATGCAGCAAAAAAATAGTTTATACCACATAGGCCAGTCCAGCAGGGAAAAGATCTTCTTTCGGAGATTTCATAATAAGCAGATGCTGAGGTGTAAATTACGGCTGCAATTGTTAAACTTTTTACAGGTTCATAAGTCTCATTGACTTCAGTCCATAAAAGAAAGCACTTCAGTAAGATTTATGAGCTCTTAAGTAGTTTCAGGGTTGCAACCTATCTCCATGTGCTGGTATGAAATCCAGTAGCACACTCTTATGTGGGCCATGTCTCATGGAGCTACAATATGGTAGAATCTTGATTCATACTATATTTTATAAATGTTTCATATCCTGTTGATTTTTCTCCATAGAGATAGGCAGTAGGACATCCATGAAAAGATGTGGAGTGTATTCTGTAGGGATGGGATTACTGGTATTGGATTAATCCGATAATGCCGATAATTGGCGATATTGGATTAATCCGATAATACCAATAATATCTGTATCGGTATATCAGATTTTTAATATTGCCAATTTTTCAGATCTTTAACATTGCGGCCATTTAAAAAATGGCCGCAATGTTAAAGTTCTGAAAAATCGGCAATGTTAAAAAAATGATATACTGATACCAATAAATCCAACATCGGATTAATCCGATACTGATAAAACCGGTAACCGATAATTCACCGATAGTCCCATCCCTAGTATTCTGTATAACAGTCATCCATTTAGGAGGGCATGTTTCTTTCCATCAGACCTTCCCTCTAATGCCACAAAGGATGCCTTTAGTTGCAATGGAAAGGGGTGGCTGAATGTGTGTTGATGCCATTGTATAGCCATGCATGTTACCCCGTGTTTAGTATGCTGCAGTACTTAGATACAATGGTTGCCTTTCCATGTCCAGGGGCTAATCAGGTTCTGCCTGTCCCTCACACTGGAAGCTATCCTTGCAGAAACACTCCTATGGAATTATGGGAGTTGTAGTCCATGAAGGAGAGCGGTCAAGTCTTCCCCAAATCCTCTGCTCTGTGCTACAGCTAAACAGCTCATTCTTCACTGCTTCCACCACCACCACCACCATTCCCAGCTGCTTTGGAAGAGCACAAAGACAGTGTGTAGCAAGAAATGAGCTGTCCATATGCAGCAAGGGACAAGCTGTTTGGCAGCAGCTCGGACTGGAGGATTCAGGGCAGACAGGGAGTAATTGGTGCATACAGACCAGAAATAGCTGTGAACACACCACCCAATGTCTTTAGACACAACGTTGACCCTGGGGAGAGGGGGAAAACACTCAACTGCTGCACCTGAGACATCCTGATAACCAACGAGGAGTTAATGGGAGGCTAACAGGGGGCAGACCAGTGGCCAAAAACTAAAATAGTGACGGAATTTAGACACAATACACAGCCACGTGGCAAACGTCTTAACCACCTGATCGCTGCTGTGTCTAAGGATGACCAAAGTTTACAAACCTGAGGTTTCTAATAACTGCTTCCCTTGAGATCTCAATCTCACATAATGACACAGGATTCTAGCTGAATTTTTGTTGTGGTGGTGGTTGCTGATTTAAATTAGCACACTTTTGTTTTCTGTCTATCTTTTTTAGTGTAGGTGCTTCTTCTTGTGATTTTGTTTTGGGGGGGTGGGGTTGAAGTAGAGCTGCTATGTCTGAGAAGGTTGCAATTAGGGCTGAAATGAGAACAGGTGTTTCAGCCCTTCTTGCAATATGGACCTAGGGGGCTTATCAGTACAGGCACCTGCCAAATTAATGAAAAATAAGGTCTGTCCATATGATACAGAGACAGGTGGCAACCCTAGTTTGAAAACGTCTGGGGGAATGTTTTAGCTAGACTTCTTGAACTACAAATACCTCCAACAGCAATGCAGGAATATGCTATCCCAAAATGCTGTGACAGAGCAGTTATCTTGGTAAAGGAAGGAGGAAGCCTCCATACTGGAGGTGAAAAAGGTGTCTGGTGCCATCATTCCAGACAGGGGTCAGAAACCTCAGGTCCAGGGGCTAAATGTGGCCCATGTCTAGTTTCTATGTGGCCCTTTTGCAGTTATTGGATCTGAGAATAAGGGAGCAGAGACAAAGGCATGCACACAAGCATAGAGGACCAATTCATGGCACAGATAAATTATCTGGACTCTTTTCTTCCTGAATTCGCCCATCAATGCACCCCTATCTCCAATTTCTATGCAGCCTTGGAGCATGTACTAATTTTCAAAGTGTCCTCTGGGAGGAAAAAGATTCCCATGCCTGATCTCGAGAATGATGTGATGACCTTATAGGGTGCAGCCACACGAGACACCTACTACACCTTGGGCAGCTTTACCCCACTGTAGGCAGCCTTAACACACAATGCAGAAGGGGTAGGCAGCTGGCAAAAGCCAAATATGCAGCATGTCACAGCCTTACCCAAAATGGGATACGGCTGCCCAAGGCACGGTCACTTATGTGCCTGATGACTGTGTCTGCCCCGCCATGTGGTGTGGTCAACTGCAGGGTTTTGAGCAGCAGACTCTGGGTGTTTTCAGACGTTACGGGGCCTATTGGCCCCGTACCGAAAACACCCAATCCATCCCCCGCCAGGGTCACCCCGTCACGCCATATCAGACGTGCCGGGGGATCCCGGCAGGGAATCTGGGAGGGGGCGGGGCCGCGCGGCGCAACGTGCGGCCGCACGGCCCCACCCCCTCCGCGCGCCCTGCCGCCCACCCTCTGGGGAGACGGGCGGGCAGCGGGGCCAATGAGGCCGCCGCGTCGGGCCGAATTCGCCACAGCCCGGGATGCCGATGGTGATCCCGGGCCATGGCACCCGACCAGACGAGACGCCGGGGTTCACCCCGGCGTGGAATTGTATTCGACACACGACGGCCTCCGGCCCCGCCGCTTCGGCCCCACATCTGGGGGGAAAAATCCGTTTCCCCCAACAGACGTTAGGAGATCACAGCCACCACACGGAATTGAGCGTGGTTGACTGTGATCTCGTAACGTCTGAAAATACCCATTATCTCCAATTCCACGCTGCCACGTTACTGCCGGAGGCAAAGTAGTGGTTGGTCCGGGGGAGAGAGGCAGGGCAGGGTCAGTCACCTGCTCGTGTAGCCAGCATCTCGGCCTGCACCATGACAACAGTGGCTCACCTAGCTTCGTAACAGGGGGGAGGGACCGTCTGACCTGCTCCCCACACTGGTCCGGCTGCACTTGCATGCCCCAGGCCTGCACGGGGATCAGGCCCTCCACAGCTCATGAGGCTGTACCCATACATTGAGCTTATACATTATATGCATTATATACATACACTGCAAAGCTGGTAATTTTTGAAGAGAAATTGATCAATGTAAATGACTTATTAAACCTTGGCTTCATGCATTACTTGGTTTCTCACAATCTTCTGTGAATGAGAATCAATCATTGTGCATCTAATGAATTACACATTTATTAAGGGGAAATTAATAACATAGAAATAGTATGAACATTCCTGGGATGAATTTTAAATCTTGTTCACCTTCCCTGTGACCCAGTGGGGAAATTCTTCATCAGAGCAGAACTGTAATGTTAAATCAAATGCAGACGTGTGTCTGTAGCAGCCATCAAAGCTTGCTGCAGTGTTTGTGAATGTATTTAATTAAGTAACCTGATTAGTGATTACACATCGGAAATCAGTCACCTTTTGTTTAACTCGCATTCTAAAATTTCTTCTTTTCAAAGTTTGTTGTCTTGTTCAAGGTAAGGCATCTGTACAGGCATTAATTTAATTAGGGAACCTTCTAGTCTTGAAATAAAACCCTTAATATGGAAAGATGTATTTTGATTGTCTTCTGTTTTGTAGCTCAAACACAATCCGTCAGCATTGCATCAAGTCTTTTAATGGAAACGAATGGTACTTTTGGCATAAAAACACAAAATTAATTAGATGGAGCAATGTATGCAGGATTCTATTATATGTTTAACTGCTAGTCTGCCATTTTTCACTGATTTGAAATCACACATACTCCACAAAAGAAATTGGGCTTATAATGTAGAAGAGTTGAAGGCTCTTTTCAAATTCACTGTGTAAGTTATCATCCATTGTGAAAAGATTATTGACTTTTTAAGGAGATATTATGGAGTAGAATGATTGCTAACCAAGATGGCTGCTAGAATTATTTATGAGAGAAGTAATAACTCTAATTCCTCATCCACTGAATAAATTGCTTTAATTTTAAAATACTGATCAGTGCTTATGAGTTTTTGCTGAACCTAGCAGAAATAGTACCACTGGTTTTGAAATTGAATAGATATTGAAAGTGAAACATGAAGCATTACTTAATGAGATTAGAAAGTAACTTTGTCAATGTAGTCATCTTATTTTCCTCAACATATACGTTGCTTTTTAGGTGCTGGGAAGATTACTTCAAAAAGAATGAAAAAATTGTTTCTTCTTCATTATCCTCTCATTAAGTCCCAGTATAGGTACTGTGGTGCCATCTAGTGCCCAACTTGGATCATAACTTGGACTGATGCTGCATTTTTGACAGTAAGCAAGTCTGAGGTAATCGAAGCCCTGTCCTGTTTTATGGGTTCAATTCCAGTGTGTACTGTCCTCTGATGCACAGGATGTTCCTGGGGCCATTCAGGCCACTTATTGTGAACTGGACCCATGCCCATCCTGGCTGGTCAAGACCAGCCAAGAGACGTTGTGGCCGTTGCTGATGGGGAAAATCAATGCCTCTCTTAGGGAGGGCAGAGTGCTGAGCTGCCTCAAGGAGGTGATGGTGTGACCTCTGCTCAAAAAGCCATCACTTGACATTGATGCCCTGGCCAGCTATCTGTCAGTCTCTAACCTTCCCTTTTTAAGGAAAGTTATTGAGCTGGTAGTGGCCCGTCAGCATCAGGAGCATCTGGACTGGATCAGTTTCCTAGATCCCATGCAGTCTGGCTTTCGTCCGGGTTATGGCACCGGGTTATGCATTTGTGGCCTTGCTCGATTACCTCTCCTGTGAGTTGGACCAGGGTCATTCAACCCTGTTGATCCTATTGGACCTCTCAGCTGCATTTGATACCGTTGACCATGAGTTGTTGGTGTCTCGGCTGCAGGACCAAACCAGAGTGGGTGGCACCATTCTTGAATGGTTCCGCTCTTTCCTGGCTGGGAGAACTCAATGTGTGGTGCTGGGTGATTGTTCATCTTCTCCCCAGGACCTCATGTGTGGAGGTCCCACAAGGTTCCATCTTATCCCCTCTCCTGTTCAACATGTACATGCAGTCTTTGGGAGAGGGCGTCAGAGGGTTCGGCATATGGTGTCATCAATATGCTGATGACACACAACTACACCTCTCTTTTTCAGCTGACTCAGGTCCAGCAGTCTTGGTGCTAACACTAGGGGTGGGACACCGGGTCAAATACCGGTTACCGGATTTACCGGTTACTGGATTTTAAAAAAACAGATTGCCGGATTTGTGTACCGGTTTACCGGTACCGAATTTGTTCCATTGATTTCAATGGGGAACTGTCCCCATTGAAATCAATGGAAAAAACCACAAAAAACCTTCCCCCTCCCCCTCCCAGACTGTGCGGGTGGAATGGAGGGCACCCCCCACCCACCCTGCCCTGCCTGGCTTTAAAAAAAATAATAATCCCTGAAGTCCCGGGCTCTGGGCCGCCGCCAGTGACCCGGAGCCTGCACCAGCAGGTAATAGGGTGATCCCTGGGGTGGTGGGGTGGTTTAACACACACCCCACCCCAGGGATCACCCTACCTCCCCACCCAGGCCTACCTTGCGCTCTGGGCGGTGGCGACGGTCCGACTCCGGCGGCTTCAGCGCTGGCTGTGGCTGCCGGCTTCAGCGCTACTAGGCCTTCCGGTGAACTTCCAGGTTTCACTGGAAGGCCTAGTAGTGCTGAAGCCGGCAGTCACAGCCAGCACTGAAGCCGCCAGAGTCGGACTGCCGCTGCCACCGCCCGGAGCACAAGGTAGGCGATTCCTGGGTGGGGAGGTAGGTACTGGTAGGGTGATCTGATCCCTGGGGTGGGGGGGGTGTTAAACCACCCCCCACCCCAGGGATCATACCTGCTGGTGCGGGCTCTGGGTTGCTGGCAGTGGCCCAGGGCCCGCACTAGCAGGGACTTTCGGGGGGGGGATTTTTAAAGCCAGACTGGGCAGGGTGGGTGGGGGGTATCCCCCCTTCCACCTGTGCAGCCTGGACTGGGGAGGGAAAGTAAAGTGGGGGGTGTTGGTGTGTTTTTTTACATTGCGGCCATTCATTTGAATGGCCGCAATGTAAAAAATCCGGTACGGGGGAATCCGGAAATGGGCCGGATTACTGGGTTTAATCCAATACTTCCGGTACACCAAATACCAGCAATATCAGATACCGGAATATCCGGTAGTCGCACCCCTAGCTAACACAGTGTTTGTCAGCTGTGGGGGACTGGATGAGGGTGAGGGTGAGCCTCCTGAAGTTGAATCCTGACATGACGGAGGTAATGCTTGTGAAGGGTGCCAGGGGAGTGGCCCCCACCATAGATGGAATCTGCCCTCTGCTGGTACCCCAGGTTTGTAGTCTGGGGGTGATCCTGGATCCACAGCTCCAGCTTGGTGTCCAGGTGGCAACTCTGGCAAGGTGCGCATTTTACCAATTACATCTGGTGCGACGGCTTAAGCTGTATGTTTCAGATGTGGACCTGGCCACTATCATCCATGCTTTTATCACCTCAAGATTAGATTACTGTAACACACTCTACATGGGGCTACCCCTGGTGACAGTCCAGAAACGGCAGCTGGTGCAGAATGCAGCAGCCCGGCTCCTTAGGGGAATGGGTGGTCGCAAGCACGTTATACCAGTGCTCCATTCTCTGCACTGGTTGCCAGTAGTTTTCTGGGCCCAATTCAAGCTGTTGGTTTTGACCTTTAAATCCCTAAGTGGCCTGGGCCCTACCTACCTGCTGGATCACCTCACTCCCTGGGTTCTGGATTGAGCCCTGCAGTCAGCCGGGGGCACCCTTCTTGAGGTCCCCCGTATTTCTCGAGTGGTGACAATGATGAGGGTGTTTTCAGTGGCCTCACTGTAGCTGTGGAACTCCCTGCCGGTGGAGGTCTGCCTGGCCCCAGACCTCTCCTCTTTCCAATGACATTGGGTGAAAACAGACATGACACTAACCACCCTTTAACCATCATTGGTGGTTATTTATGCATGTTGCAGGGCTGCATAGGGTACCAATACAGCCCTGCAACATGCATAAATAACCACCAAGGGTGGTTAAAGGGTGGTTAGCATCATGTCTGTTTTCACCCATTGTAAGACCTGGCTGTTCCACCAGGCCTTTGGTGAGAGAGATGGGTGAGGGTGTGGGATTGGGTTGGGTATGGGGGGGATACTTTTGGTTTTGGTTTTAGCTTTGCTATTGGTTGTTTTTTTAATGTTTTTATGTGTTGTTGTATTTTTAAATGTTGTGAGCCACCCTGAGCTGCGAAGGCAGGAGGGGGGTGCAAAAAATATAATAAAATAAATAAATAAATAGCACTTTTCCTTTAATTTTCCTACATCTGACATCACTCCCAAAGGGCGTATATATAGCTCCACCCCAACCATCCCCTTCAGATCACTGCTTTCCTTCTAATCATGGGGTTTGGTAGCAGCACACGCAGCAATTGTATATGGAACCTGGAACAAAGAGCTTTCGACACTATTATCAGAAGTAGTTTCCTGGGACTGGAAAGTTGATTTTTCTGGGACAGAAAACTCATAAATCAGTGTTTTAAGAAGAAAATTGGGGAGTTAAAAAAATTGGAACCAGAAGTAGTTTTCAAGGACCAGAAGCTGCTGAAAAATTATCTGAACTTGATAGAAACCCAATAAATTGATGTTGGAAGCCGGTATAGCAACGAAAATATTGAAAAACTGGTACCAGAAGTTGACAGCCTGGATTGGGAAGTCCACATTGTGGGACATCGGATACTCAGTCAGGTCATAATCCGGTACCGCATGGTACCCAATTGTTACCAGGTCGATTGGAAATTTGACAGGTTAACCATTGTTGTAGGTACCCTCTTTCAGCTGTACTTAATACATGTAATGGACAAAGATTGTGGCTGCAAAGAAAATGTTTCAGTGAGGCGGGATCTGCAAAACAATAAACCCCTGCAGTCCCTCTCCCCCTGCTGGTAATACTGATGAGGTTGCTCTCAGGTGTCGGGGGAAAATCCCTGTGTGAAACTGACAAAATTTGGGCTGAAAGGACAGCCAGTTGGCAAGTTTCCAATCAAATCCAGATTGGTACTGCAGAAATAGGGGGAATTTAGTACATTCCCCTTTCAGAAAACAGGGACATTTTTAGATCAAAATCCCTTCTGTTTAAGAGAGGAATTAAGGTTCTTACAAATCCACTTATGCCCCAAACATTGGGTGATTTCAGACGTTACGGGGCCCGTTGGCCCTGTACTGAAATCAACCCATTCGTTCCCCACCGGGGTCACCCCATCACGCCATATCAGACGTGCTGGGGGGATCCCAGCAGGGAATCCGGGAGGGGGTGGGGCTGCATGGCGGAGCATGCGGCCTCATGGCCCTGCCCCTCCACGCACCCCGCCGCCCACCCTCGGAGGAGACGGGTGGGCGGCGGGGCCAATGCGGCCGCCGCGTCCGGCCAAATGCGCCACGGCCCGGGATCCCGCCGGTGATCCCGGGCCGTGGTGTGCGGCCGCCAAACAGACGTTCAAGACACATTGACCACAGGTGGGTATTCACCGTGGTTCACTGTGATCTCGTAACATCTGAAAATACCCATCATGAGAAATGTAAGTTGAGGCTCCTACCTTAACATCTGTGCCATGTAAGCGGTAAAGACATTGTACAGTCTCATATATTGCGCTCGCTAACAACTAAGGTGCCACACCCACACTTTGCTTTGTTCTTTCAGCCCCAGTCCTCTTCCTCTGTAGGTTGGGAGCGACACTGAAGCTGGGGAGAGCAGGAGGAAGCTTGTTGCCCTCTGCTTTCCCTGTGTGATTTTATTTGGGTTGGGGAGAATAGGAAGAATGTGGACAGTGCGGCTACTCACAGTTTACATCCAGATCATAACAATTAGGTTCAGAGTTAGTTAAATAGTGGGACTGGAAAGATTTGGGAGGGCTAACTTGCTGTTTCCTGCCTTGATGATGTCTCTAGTCTGTAAGGTTGAGGCTGTGCTGTGGTTGGGTAATATTTGAGCAGTACTCCTCCACAAAGATGTGTTAGGGTAGTACAAACGACACTGATATTAACATGTTGGAGCAAGAGGTCAGGTGCAGATGTCTTAAATGTAGACCTAAAGGTTTGCTATGCTGTTGCAGTACAAACACAGTATGTCCTTCTTAAAAAAAAACCAAAAAAAACTTGCTAGACAGAAGGTGTCCTTACCAGATCATCAAGCCAGAAGGCTTCAGGAAGCAGGGAGGGAGCGAAGGAGGAGTGGTGTAGGAATGCCTGAAATATGCTGTGTCCACAATTATTGCTCAAGAGTGATCACCACTCACCTTTAGCCTTACTGGAAAAGCAGATCTTCTGAGGGGAGAGTTTGCTACATTGTAGCAAAGGTACACTGAAAAATCTGTGGCAAAAAAGGTCATTCCACAGCAGGGCTCGAATTATAAGAAAAAAATGGGGGGGTTCAATGAAATCATGTCCGCCCCCTGGTAGCTTTCTAGAGCCAGGGGGTCATCAAAAAGGTAGGGGGGAGGGGCCAGTAGTCCACAGGATGATTTTTGTGAGTACTGAGCAAGAGGGGGGCTCTGGAACAAAGGAAAGTTAGTGAAGAAGCAGGGGGATCTGATTGTAAGCAGTATTACCATCAGTTCTCCCATGCTGACAATACAGTATAGTACTCCAATGCATAACATACTAGGACAAATATTCACCTGCCCTTAATCACCTTTTCCTTGAGTAGATGCACTTGAGCTGCTGCCTTAGAAAGGAGCTATAAATGAAGGAGACATTGTGGACATAGTGAAGACAGAGATCAAGTATATAATGCTGGGGCAGGGAGGAGCTTGCTGTTGCTAGCGTCAGTGTTTCCCCCATCCTGCAGTAGAAGAGGATTGGGACTAAGAGACTAGGCCCTTTTTATACAGGCTGTGTTGGGAGTGGGGGACCGGTGTGCACCGCAGAATTGTGGGAGGTGTGGGGGGCAATGCACATGGGCACACACCAATCCCCCACACATCCCCACTCACGGAGCAATCACCGTTTTGGCAAATTACTCCATGAGTGGTTGATGGGTGGAGGTGCATGGGTCACAGGGGTGTGCACACACACCCACTCACCCGCCATGGCATGCACACGGAGGGCACCCACTCATGACCATGCAGTGAATCTGCATGGGTATGAGTGGGTGCATCTCATATAAAGAAAGCTAAGGTCAAAATGTGGGTGTATGGAGCCTAAGGTTGCATTCTCACCTGCTGCAGGGGCGGTGGCAGGGGGGAGGGGCAAGGGAGATGCGGCAGTGCAGAGGAGTCGGCAGCTGGGGAAAGAGCCGGTGTGAATGGGGATCTGTTGTGGCTTCTCTCGCGCATGTCAGGGCAGGATTTGGTGCCCTGACATGCACGAGAGAAGCCACGGCAGATCCCCATTCGTACCGGCTCTTTTCCCGGCCGCCAGCTCCTCCATAATGCCGCATCTCCCTCGTCCCTCTTGCTGCCACCACCGCTGCCGCAGGTGAGAATAAAGCCTAAGTTGTAAGTGAGCACAATATGTGAGACTGTCACTGTACAACATCTTTACTGTTTACATGGCACACAAGTTAAAGCAGAAGTCTTAATTTACAATTTCCATGCTTTTTTCCATGTCTGAATTTGTAAGAGCCTTAACTCCTCTCTTAAGTCAAAGGGGTTTTTTTTAATCTAAGAATTTGCTTGCTTGCATTAATACTCTTTGGGGCCACCATTGTGTCATCCAGCTGAATTCTTCCATTAAAATAAAGTAATATTAATGAGCCTTGCGTGCTCCCTTTGGTCAAGTACAATATGCTGAAATTTCTCATCAAAGCTCAGGTCAGTGATTCAATTTGAAGAGACTCCTAGGAAGCACATACTTTGAAGGAGCTTGTAGCCAGTGCTGCAGGGGTAACAAACTACTCCAGGGTTTGATTAAAGGACATATGAATAAACCTTGTGTAGCTTCTTTGCATTACATGTGCTTAAAATAAGGCTAAATGGACAAGACTAAATATTTATTTTGAAAAATAACAAAATTAAATTGGCAATAAATGGTGTGCGTATATATGTATATGTGTATCATTGACGCTGCTAGTCTGCCTTTTGCACAAGGTAGACATGGTGGAACCATGGTGTAGGAGAGCTCAGATACACTTTTCCAGGCTCCAGGCTCTCCTCCCTTCAATAATAGACCCAATAGAGCTGGTTGCCTTAGCCTACAGTTGGTCACAGTCCCACCCAGGGCCTCACAATAGTTAGCATGGACAATTTGTTTATGATCGGGAGCTTATTCTATGTGTTCTTAGTTAAGCATGTGATTGTTGGGTGGAATATGGAGGGAAAGGGCAGTGGGTATGAATGGATGGAATGTGGAGGCACTGGAAATGTGTGAAACTCTTTAAAAAGATATTCAAGTGTGTGATTTATCACTCCTACTTGGCTTTTCAAGAACTTAAAAAACATGTTATAATATTATGTGTCTTCTAGGGATGAAGGAGGCGCAAGTGGGAGTGACAAGATTTATTTTGTGCAGTGCAGCAAAATACTTGGCCTTTGTCATGAGATGCAAGAGGGATAGTCTAGTGATTATTAGAACATGAGACCAACACCACAGCTACAGAATTCTTAAGTAACCTTAGGTTTCCTCATTAACCTGTCTATTTCTTCTGTTGAAATGAGGATACTGGTAGTTATTTTACATGGATGAAACTTACATTTTAATAAAATGTCATAATTATGGAAAAATTGGGATATATTTGATGGTTTTCATGAAGTGTTTCCTCAGTTTTTTTATCCAACTGGTTTAAAACATTTTGAAAATATTTTCCCTATATTTAATCAGCTCTAATTGTAGAACGAGACCATTCCTATTTAGAGTTCATTCTGAAACAGGAGAGGCAAAAAAAAAATAAAACTTTTTAAAATTAGAAAAATGTAGAAAAGCAGTAGTAGTGATGAGAGAAATACCAGAGACTATTTATTCTCCTGATCTTATTTATCTTGACAGGAAATATCCATGCAGCATGCTTTTCAGGTATCAAGCAAATACTTGGTTTTCCAATTACTGCTGAGTGTTTTTGCAGAGGGCAGGAGGGTCAGATATGTAATAAGTGCATAACCTGAGTGAACACTGCTGTGTTCTGCTTTAGCTAAAAGCCAGTACTTAGTGTAAACACAAAATACAGAGATAAATCTTAATGAGTGAGTGTCTGTAGGAAATAAAACAAAACAAAATTACTCTTTAATGGCCACGAATACCATTTTATCAGGGTCATGGCTACACAGGCAACTCCCAATTAAATAGCACGGTCTTCAAGATGTTAATAGCTGGTGGTTCTCTACAGAACTAATCAGTCCAAGATAGAGAGCATCTTTACTTGCAGGATGTAGTGCAGACAAAAGCATGCTGTCTGATTGCCTTCTGTAACCTCATGTTTAGTTCTACTTCCTTCCCTTACATTTGTACTACAGCTGTTTTAATTAGAGTTGGGAGGGCTTGGGAAAACCAGGCTGACAAGGACAGTCATTTTCTGTTTACAAAACAGGATCCTTTGGAGAGTTTAACTAAAATCAATGGTGAAATTTGAGGGAGACTAGAGGAAGGAATAGTGTAAACAAACAGAAAAAACAACAACCCAAGATCTTCAAAGTAGCTCAGCGGAGGTGGATTTTGATTCTCCACCTGCTTAATAAGAGCAGTAGGGAATATAAGGAATTATAATGTTTTCTAGTAACTCACAGCTTCTAAAGAAGATCAGGACATAGAAAACTGTACTTGCACTTTCTGCTTTTTTACTGGTTACTTTGCCCTGTTTTCTTTGTTATTAAGTTAATGCTTTCAAGTTTGTGCATTTTCTGCCTTTTTGCAAATAAATTGAAAATGCACTCTGTATGTTCTTCCTGATAAATAAGGTAGAAACACAATTCCCCATGGCAGTGAAACATGCAAAGTTGCATGTATGTGGAGCTGCTGAAATGAAGCAATCACATTCAGGATACAATCCTTACATCATGAAATCATTTTGAACAATAAGAGTTGGAAGACAGCCAGTTAATGAGGCTGGATAAGTAAATTAAGGGAGAGGGAGGCGTAGAGGTAGATGCTAGGAACAATGCAGCATTTTTTGCTTTGTTTAGATAAATTAGTTTTATAGTGACTGTGGGGAAATTTTAATTGGAGTATGTAGACTAAGCACCTGGAGAGGCATAAAATGACAGGCATAAAATGTTTATCTACTTCTGAAAAAAATATGTATATACTTTTTTAATCTGCCTTTCCTTCTACTGTAAGAAAATTTCACAACCTGTAATCATAGAAAATTTCCCAACTGCTATACTTTTAGATGTGATCCTTGATCTGCAGAGGAGAGGCCAGTTCTTAATAGATGTAAAAACCTGAATTTCCTGGTGAACACTGGTATAAGATGGCTGGGGGCCATTCTGCAAGACTGCCAACATTGACCACCACCACCCCCGATTTCTTTCCCCCATAGCTCTAGACCCAGTGTTGTCATGAGGGGACAGTAGACCTGACCCCTGCTCTGTCCAGCCCCAGTGTTGACTCCAGTCTTCAGAGGAAGAGTTTTGGGGCTGAAAGACCAAGGCAAATTGAGGGTGCATGGAGCTTAGAACTCAAATGAATAGCACATGTGCTACTCATGTTCACCTGCCTTTTTGAGTAGTCTATCAGGTGCCCGATCAGTACCCTGGTACCAGGTTGGGCACTTGATTACCCCAGAATACTAGGTATAACCATTACTAATGTACCATTTTACCAAGCAGTGCTGATTGGTAAAAGCATAAATCAATACATGAATCAGTACCGGAAGTCTGGAAGTTGCAAAATTGGGATGAAACACGGTAAGACGGTAGATGGTGTAGCTGGTTACTGGGTTGGGTAAAGTACCGCAGTTTTTATAGATATACCGATGTCTGTGGGTACTTGTTTCAGCTCTGAGCCTAAGTTCTAGGCAAGTACAATGCATGAGACTATACAAAGTCTTTACTGCTTTTCATGGCACACAATTTAAGGCCCTGGCTTTAAGTTGGAATTTCCATACCTTTTAGAGCAGATGTTTGTTACAGCATGCTTTAAATAGACTATTAAACCCAAGTTTTTTTATTAGAATTTCCTTGGTTTTTTGGAAATGGAATGTCAATTTCCTGTCTGCAACAGTAATAACTCATGTCATTTTCCAGACAGTACTTTTGCAGCTCGCACAGAGATTCACAGTATAGTGAGCACAACTTATGATCCATATCTCAAATATCTTTTCAAGTTAATGAGTGCTAATTTGGAGATTTACTTATGTTAATCAGAGTCCATTCAGACTTTGCCTATCAAATTAATCAATGTCCATGCGTGTGGATGTAACCTAAGGTTCATCTTTGACTCCTCCTTGGAATTTGCACCTCAGATCCAGTCTGTCGCTAAGGCTTCATTAAAAATCCAGATCTCTGACAAAAAAATCATACTAGACCACAACTGAACATCCAGATCTCAGAAATGCAGATTTTTATTCATATCAAACCATTTGGGAAACATCCATTATACTGTCAACATCCAGTTAAAGAGTCAAAATGAAACAAACTTTACAAAGGGCTCTGCCCCCACCCCTTTCCCAGCAGTCAGCATGCTAAGTTTCATTTCTAAGTACCATTACCTGGATTAATTGTTCACAATGGGTATTTTCAGATGTGACGGGGCCAATTGGCCTTGTCATGAAAACAATATATTCATCCCCTGCAAGGACGACCCCGTCATGCCCTAACAGACGTGTCGGGGGATCCTGGCGGGGAATCAGGGAGGGGGTGGGGTCGCAAGGTGCAACGTGCGGCTGCACAGCCCTGGCCCCTCCACGCTCCCTGCCGCCCGCCCTCTGGGGAGACGGGCGGCCGCCGCAGCCAATGCAGCTGCAGAGCTCGCCCAATTTGGCCATGGGCCAGAATCCCTGTGGGGATTCTGGGCCGTGGCTGCCATCCAGAAGTGACGGCGGGGTTCATCACGGTGGGGAATCGCCTTCACCAAGCATCTGCCGCTGGTCCCGCCACTTCAGCTGCTCACGTGGCGAAAGTGATTCCCCGCCATGGTAACATCTGGAGGGGAACATCTGTTCCCCCCAACAGACATTCCGTGATCGCAGCCACCACAGGGAATTGACTGTGGTTGACTATGATCTCATAATGTCTGAAAATACCCAATAAATAATAAGAGCAAATAAAAGTTGCCCTTAGAATGTCCCCCTTCCTTGAATTTTGATCATCTGTAACTCTAGCACCCATTAACAAAATGTTAAGGTATGATCTCTGGGATGATGTTTACATTGTGTCCAACTTTCATTTCAGTAGCTTAGATAGTTCTGAGTTTATAACAAGAAGAATTTTTGCAACTAGAACATGAGAGTTCTCACAACCTAAGTACAGTGATAGCAGCCAATCTGTAATTTGTGCCTAGGTATTATAGTGATCAGCATTCTCAAAGTACCCAAGATAGAGAGATTTTTTATTTAAATCACAGTGACGGGGATAAAGATGCTCTGCAGCCCTTTATTTAAAAATCAAACTATTATGGTGAAACTTTTCTTTAAAAATTCTGATTTCTGCAGTTTCAATCCTGCCATGTGACGCTTTCCAGTAAGCCCAAAAGTCTGGTTCAGCAGTTCATAGCAGCTATTACTCAAGTTTCTTAGAATTGGCTTTAATCATTTAACAAGAAATTTGTAGAAATCCAAAGTGTCATCCTAATGCAATATTTTGATATTGCACTGGCAGGAATAGCAGTGAGAAGAGCAGCAACAAAGTGAGGGAAAGTATCCACTACTTTCTTTTCCTCCCTTCCCTGATCCTGCTGTTGCTGCTCCTGCCATGCCACTGTCTTTTCCCTCCTTTCCAACCTGCTGCTATTGCCTTGCTCATGGTGTACAAATGTTGCAGCACAGTGCAGTTGTTTTGGCTCCCCAAGTGTGTCTATGGCCAATGAGGTCTGGATCTCTAGGGCTACACTCTCCTTGGGTTGTGTGTATGTCTGCTTTCAAGGAACAGTAAACAGGCCTGACTATATAGCTCAGATCTGGAGACTTGGGCCATTTTTACATGAGACACTCCCCCGCATGTCCACCCAGTGGACACGTGGGGGACCACCAGTGTAAAAGTGGCAGTGGGTGGGTGTGCGCTCCCACAAGCCACCCATCTCCATGAACAAAGCAACCGGTAAAAAGCCAGGTTGCTCCATGTGTGGAGATGGTTGGAGGTGGGTGGAGATGGATGTGTGCCCATCTGACACCTCCCCCATGTACAACCCCTGCAGCAGCATGGGCATGGACCACCACCCCACCACGGTCCATGTAAAAACAGTCTAAGAGTGAACCTTACTTTGCTTCACTTAGAAAACAATATATATAACTCCTAGTAATTCCTGCTTATCTAGGGTTTTATGAATCTGATCTTAAGTTCTTTGGACCAGCAAATGAAATCACAATTCAGATTAAAGTTGAAAGGTACATGACAGCTCTATTTTAAAAATCATAATTTATCAAATGACTTTCCCCATGAAGTCTGAACAGACACCTTTATCTGCAGTAAAAATTGCTAGATTTCTACTTGTAGTTCTATTTGCACCACAGGGTCTGCTGCAAATTAGCTCTCAGTTGCAATATTTTCCAGCCCCAACTGTGTTCATCCTTGAAATTAACCTGCTGTATATAAATATCTGGGATTGAAATACATAGATTCCTTTTCCATTTAATGAAATATTGGAGACCACTTGCTTCATTGATAGACCATTATACATTAGGCACCTCACAGTTCTGCTCATTGATAAGAACACCCACTGATGAATTTTATTAACCTCCTACTTTGAATTCTTATTAAATAATTAAAATTGTTAGATGCCAATAGTTGATAGAAAGTAGTATTTTAAACTGCTCTTAGTTCCTGCTGGCACTGATTTTACTGATACTGTGCGTGGCTACTGTATATCAAATACTTTTTCTAGGTTGTTGCTAAATGACATTACATGGTGCAGGAGGCAAATGGATACTTAATATTCAAGCTAAATAAAGTCTGATATAAAGCTTTGTCACAATTTATCAGGAGTGTGGCATACTTTGTTCAGCATCCAAAGTGATTTTAGTTCATTCAAGATAGAGTTTGTTCAAGACTTGCTCTTTCCAGGGAAAAATAGCTCCTCTACTCCATTCACTCCCCTAAACCCGGTAGGAAACTGACTTACCTGCAAAGAGTTCAGAATCAAAAACAGCTGTTTTCAAATTGATAAAAAATCCCATCATGTTGGGAACAATAGCGAATATTGGTAGAATTTTCAAGTCTAGAATACGTTTCATGATTCTGTGTTGCTTTTTCGATTGCAAGTGGTGATTTTTTGCAATGTCCATATTTTTTTGGTACTTTCAGGATTTCCCTAGAACAGAGGTGAGGAACCTCCATCTCGTGGGACTTTTTTCCATGACCCTCCAACTTCCAAGCCCTTCCCACTGTGTGCAGCCCATCGCCCGGCTCGTTGTGGCCCCAGTGGGGCTTTGCAGGCTGCACACAATAATCACAGTGTCATAAGGAGATACTGGGCTACATGTAGACTACAGGTCTAACAAATATGTAAAGGTAAAGGTTAAACATGTATGTAATGTGAAAGATGAGAACTGGAAACTCACTTCATGCAACGGAGAAATGCAAAGTCATGCCGAATGTGTATTCAGAAAAAGCCTAAACACCTCTGCAGACACTAGCCATTGACCATTGAGTTGCAAATGGATTTCTTCCTGTAGACATGACTGAAAGCACAGTCACCTGGTGGGAAAATCAAACAAAGGACCCTGAAAAGGTACTTAAGGGGGGAGACAAGACAAAAAAAGGAGCTATCTCTAGCTATCTCTCTCAGTTGGTTGAGATCAGCTTGTTGAGCTTCATCTACATCATCCTATCTTACCAGCCAGAGAAGGGCTGCACCAAAGGAACTATGAAGTAAGGCCTTTTGGAAAGTAAGACTGATACCCAGCAGTCAAGCTTTCCATTTCTGGGTGTGACATGAACTGAAATACCCTTGGACCTTGATTAGGGTAAGCCTAAATCAGGAGAATCAAAGTACAAATAGGAATGCGTTATTGGTTATGTTATTTTGATTTCTGCACTCTCGAGTATAATCTTGTACTGCATGCTTATTCATGATTTATTCATTAAACTTCCTTTTACTGAACTTCACATGGTCCAGTGGAATTGCTAATCCTAACATTGGCGAAACACAGTTTGGGGTTAATTCTGTGTTTACAAACACAGACGAGCCTGGAGAGAAAGAGTCTGTGCTGGGAAACTCTGTGGCTAAAAAGGTGACAAGAAGGTTCCCCTGTTGCAGACTCAATCAGTTATAGAGAGAGAGAGCTGAGCCAGCGAGAGCTGCAAGCCAGGGAAACTGAGTCATAACAGCCTAGAGTGGGGTAGTGAGACCCCAATCCCATGACACATGGCACAAAGCTTCCCCGGCTGCAGGAACCGGCCACAACGCCCTGTAAACTTGGGGGAGAGGGAGCAACTGGCTGGGGATTGCCAGCCTTGGCTCAGCTTGCAAAGGCAGTGGTAGAAACAGTGAGGCAGCATCCCTACCCCATCCCCAGCGGTTCCCTCCTGGCTGCCCATACTGCTGCGGGACTCAGCCACAGGAGCCAGCGCTGCCTGCTTCTGCTGGAACTCTGAAGAAGAGATGCTCTGCTAGCAGTCAGGGGAGAGGCAGAGCTGTGTGTGTGTGTGTGTGTGTGTGTGTGTGTCTGAATATTAGGGTGTGTGTGAATATTAGGTGTGTGTGTATTCTCTGTGTGTGTGTCAATATTAGGGGTGTGGGTGTGGGTGAATATTCTCTGTGTGTATGTGAATATTCTCTGTGTATGTGTCTGTGTATGTTTGTTTGAATATTCTGAGTGTGTCAGTGTGTGTGTGTGAATATTCTGTGTGTGTTTGTGTGAATATTTTAATAGATTTTTAATTCTTTTAAATTGTTTTAATTGATTTTAATTCATTGTTAAATTGATTTACATTAATTTTTAACTAATTTATATTAATTTTAATTTATTTTAATATAATTTGACATGCAGCCCCCAGCACATTCGAGGACCGACAATGTGGTCCCCAGCCTCAAAAAGGTTCCCCACCCCTGCCCTAGAACTTTCTATAATTTTTGATACCTTCCATCATTTTTTGGTACTTCCACCATTTGTCAGTATTTTTGTGTCCTGGTCTCAACACTTCCCTAATTCCTGGCCCCAGGCTATTTTCATCTCCAAGTAGGGCTGGATTGAAACAGCCACTCCGATTTCATGGGAAAGTGCCACAAAATTAGAATAGCTGTTAGCATTCAGATCAAATTTCTGACTGGTCTGAATTACAATTGAACCAACTGAACCACCCGATTCCATTGGAACTGGAACTGGGCGGAATTGTGACTTCACCCCTATTCGAATTGTTCTTCCCCCAATCAGGGGAGTAGAGGCTCAGCAGGGAAAGGTGGAAGGAAAAGGAGATTGTGCCTGCTCTCTGGTCTGTGTAATACTGTACCTGCCTCCTCCTGCCAACATGCCAAACATAGGGTATTTTCAGACATGACGGGGCGGCACTTGCCCTGTCATGGAAACAACCCTTAGATGCAGCCGCAGCGCCTGCCTGAAATGACCACGGCCCGGAATCCCGGCGGGGATTCCGGGCTGTGATCACCGTCCAGACGTGATGGGCCCCTTCATCCCCGCCGGGAATCTCATTCACCACGCGAGGCGCCGGCCCCGCGGGTTCAGCCGATCGCGTGGTGAATGAGATTCCCAGCGGGGATTGAGCATGGTTAACATCTGGGGGGGAACTTCCGGTTCCCCAACAGACATTACGAGGGCATTCCCCACCACAGGGAATTGACTGTGGTTGAGCGTGATCTCGTAACGTCTGAAAATACCCATAGCCAGCATGTACTGAAGATGGTGATATTTATTTACGGTTTTCACCAAAAATATGTACCGAAAATACCTACCAGTGGGTATTCCTGAGTTGGAAACAAATGAACCTGGCAAAAGCCCAGTGCGTTTCTACATTTCATGGAAGGCAGTGAATAAACTGTTTTTGATTAAAACAGCATTTGCTGTAAATTGTTTCTTGAGCTCTTCCTGCAAACAGTTGGTATCTGATTGCTGAGTGGCCCAGCTTCTCTTTCTTGTCTTACAGCTGGCCCAGCTGAATAGCCTTCCCCCAAACTCTATGTTTTGTAGTAGTCAGAATGTATGATATTTCAAAGTGGAGTTTGTTCAGGACTCAGTGTTTCAGACTGGAAGGAAGTATCAAGTGGTACCTCAATTAGCCATTGTGGGCCATTAACATTTTGTGTTGAATTCTTCAACACAACATTTTCATTCATGATCTGGAAAAGGGGGTGTAGAGTGTATTCATCAAATTTGCAGATAATACAAAACAGACTGGCTGCAGTGCAAACACTTTGGAGGACAGGATTAGAATACAAAATAATCTAGAGAAATTACAGACCCAGGATGAAAACACAAGAACAAAATGAGATTTAATACAAAGTATTACACATAAGAATGGGGGTGGGAGAGAGATACATAAGGAACAACTGACTAGGCAGTAGCACTGGCAAGAAGGATACGAAGGTTAATCATAACCCCCAGATCATGAATTGAAAATGAGTCATAAACGTTACAACGATGCTGCATTAACAGAAGCACCATGTTCAAGACATAGGAAAACATACTGACACCTTACTTGCACTTGTGAGATCTCATCTCATCTGTGTTCAGTTTTGGATGTCAGACTTCCTAAAGGAGGCTGTAGGTATTTATCTTATTCTTAAAACACCATAGGGGCTGAAACTACCTTCCTTGGGCAATCTGAGGTAAGCAAGTCAAAGGTAAGCTAACTTTGGATCATGAGAACGCCTAGAATTGACTAACTCCATGATGATTTACATTTTCAAAATGTTAAAGAGCAAAGCACTTGAATCATCATATATTTGGAGTTCACTTCAAGGAACTAGGGATGGGACTTTAGGAATATTCTTGGTATCAGTTGTATATCAGTATCAGATCTCCATTTATTGGATCTATTGTATCTATTGGTATTGGATCTTTAACATCGCATTTTCACCATTAACTTCGATGGGGAAAACCGCAATGTTAAAAATCTTATAATGTAAAAGAACCGATGTTGCCGATACCGAGAATGCTTGGTATTAGGGGATTAGAACCGACAGGCCCATTATTGACCACTCTCAGTTCTCAGCAATACTGATAGTCCCAGCGCTACAAGGAACACATCTCATGATTTTATAAATAGTTTATATAATAGATTTAATTATTATTTATTTAACTTTAACACATTTAATATTTATTACAATCCGTGGGAGTATTCTTTATTTGTTTTCAAGATTAATGTATGCTGACCAAAGAAAATTGGACACAGAGACTGAACATGTTCAATATACAGCTTCTAAAAACTACTTTATATCTTATCTGTCTTTCTGGTTTTCTTTGTTTTCTTTGAAAACAAACACAATTTCCAGTTTTCTTTTGAAAAGAAAACATATCTATGAGAGATAATGACTGCAAAATGTGTCTAGAAAAATACATATCTAATCTTCGTGTGTGTATTTAGAGGCATGGATATAATTCCAAAACTACACAAAAATTGTTTCCCCAATTTTGGTTAAAATAATATATTACTCTTCAGTTAAAGGTTGGTTTGTCAAGTTCTAGCCTGAAGCAAAATTTTATGTATGAGTTATAAACCCATGAAGCCAGGGATTAGCAATGAAAATGATAAGACACTTAACTATAGCAGCACTACCAGGCACCGTTAAAACATTTTTATTATGATAATCCATGAAAAAATTTCATTGTTAGCTTGGGACCACAATATAATAAAGCTCACACACAGATAATGACTTTGTTTAACTCTTTGCTGACGAGGGCCCATATTATCAGGAAAAGAATACCATTGACTAATAAGTGTTCTTTCAAAATGTGTGATTACCCAGTATAATTTTATTTGTACATATACATATAGAAGTTCGAACCCTTCAATTAATTTTGTGAAAGTGTATCCCTTTGACCACAGGGAGCCCCATTGAAACTAATAAGGCTCTGTACAAGTAGCAGGCTTCATTTGTGTGCAATCAGTTACAGCATGGAGGTCCTAATTTTAAATTATGTGCGGTGATCAAGGAAGTCTTGTTCTCTTGTCTACACCTTATTTATCCACAGTTCTTCTATGGAACTGTATGCTTATGGCACTGATTAAGAAATGGTGTCTGGGGCAGCTTGGTTCATGTACACTGAAGACGTTGAATTTAGTTTGGTTTTAAGTAGGGGACCCAACGTACAGAAATGAGATCTGAAATTATTCCCTGTTGTTCATTTCAAGCAGCCATAGGTTTCATTTCCTGGTAAACCTGGCTTAACTTGGTTCAATTGCCATTGAACTTAACCATTCAATGAACTTAATTAATCCTGTGTTTGAATCTAGCTATATTTACCCCAGGGACTCCATGTTCACTGTGTTTCTCCCATTTCTGCCAATAGGGAAAATGAAATTAATACAGGTCCCTGATTTATCTTCACAATATTCTCGGGCAATAAGTTCCATAGATTTAATTTTGTGTTCTGTGAAAAACTTTCTGTTTGTTTTAAACCTCCTATCCATTAATTTCACTGCATGTTTTGGCATTTTGAGAAAGGGAAATAACTCCATATTTTCTTTTTCCATACTGTTCATGATTTTCCAAACCTCTATAATATCTGCTGTCAGTTGTCTTTTTACTAAGTTGAGGAGCCCTTACCTTTTGAGCTAGTTCAGGTGATAGTTTTGAACCAACTTCTGTAGGTGAGAGTAGGCAAGCTTTTGGGCCATACAGGTGCTTCCTTGAGCATGTAAAAAGTTGGAACTTCAGACTGAGGAAATGCAGGAGGGGTATACAGGTAGAACTGGTTCTAAGCAGCCACTCCAATTTCATGGAAAAGTTCAGCGAAATCAGAATGGCTGTCAGTATTTTGATTAGAATTCCAATAAAAATAAATTTTGGATTGGAATGCTGATTGAATGATTTGCCCATGTTGCAACTAATCAGTTCTGTTGAAAATGTAAACTTAGTGAAAGTTTGCTTCAGACCTGATTTACGTATATGATAGCAATCACTTGGGTAGGGTCTGGCTATTAGGAAAAAGTAACATTTCAAACATTTAAATACAAGAGGGGGGAAATTATAATCTGATTAATAAAATAAGATGTATTCAAAATAGTGAGCACTTGGGAGGGGGCTGTAGGGAAAAAGGAGGCTAGGAAGTTAGCATTTCAAAACATTTAAATACAATGAAGGGAAAATAGCAGGTATAGGTGTAAACAGCAGACTGGTTGTGACTTACATGTTACTATAGTGGCTTATTATATATAATACATATACATTATGACTAGGGTGGAGAAACGTCTCAGGAATTCATCAGTTTATCTTATGCTAAAGATACCTCACTGTGTCCCATGTCCACCGTGCCTTTTTGAATATGATCATGTAAACAATTAAAATGTTTCATTTTAAAACTCTTCCTGGTTTTAGTTCATTTTTTAAAAATATCTTTTTCCAGGTTTTACTGAAACATTTCAATTTGGAAATATTGCAGAGCAGTCATTTTAATTGTGTAAATAGAATGTTCTTGTTAGAAAAGTTAGAAAATTTTGGTTTTAGAAAAGATCATCTAAATGGAAAAACACGTTTTTGTTATGGCGATGAGTCATACCTTTCTGTCTGTTAAGAAGGTTTTAGTATGATCATCTAAAAACAGTGTAAATCTCTGATCTCAGCCTTGTGTCTGCTTTGTTCTAGCCCTATTTCCAGATGCCTGCCACTATACTTCAGTTTCTTACTTCAGTCCTATGATTCAGCTCTGGTCATTAGCTTTTTTACTTCTTAGATCTCAGGTTGGCCTACATTGTGAACTATGAATTTGTCTTGCCCTTTAGGCTTGATGTCGGCTCTTGGCTATCCTCCCCAGCTCAGACCAGGTTGTGATAGTAGCACCCAGTTAATATAATTAGGGTATAAAATTAGCAAATTTAATTCAGACTGCTAACATAGTTAGCAGTATGAAAAGAAAATTCTGATAGGATTTTATTGTTTGAGGACAGGAGGAACAAATTAAAACTTCAGCACTGCACAGTTTTCTATTTACCTTTCAAACTTTAGTAAAAGCATCTCGTTTCGGGGACACTTCCAGAATGGCTAGGTCATAGTCTACATGAGAGGCCTCCAAGGAATAATCAAATGCTGAAGGATGTGCATTGACAATTCACTAGATAATATATGTCTCTTTGAACCAATTTGCCTGCCTGGTGATTATGTGGTGTAGTAATAGGGGGCACAGTCAACCCAGGCCCATATGAGCAAGGAGAACCCCAGGACTGGGCTTCACAGCAGGAAGGGCCTCAGTTAAAGGGTGTAGGGCATAGAGTGAGGGCCTAGGCAGAGTCAGACTGAAGCAGAGTACAGAGGTCCAGGGTCATCACCAAGGTAGTGGGATGAGGGGAGAATTCCTGCTTCTGAGTCAGGGGCCACAGGCCTCCATTGCTTCTGAGGGGGACCTGCTGCCAGTACCACAAAATTCAGGAGAGGCCCAGGGGAACTTTACAGGAGTGGCACCAGTGGAGTTAGCAATGGCAAGGGCCACCTCAGAAACAGCTACAACTCCCTTCCTTTGCCCAGGGATGACCAGGCCCCCCACTCTTGCTATGCTGATGGGTATTCTGGGGACATTGTGGTAGTGTATTTTGAAAGAAACAGAAAACTGAGTTTGCACAATAAAGCTCCTTATGAATGCTGATCATCTTCTGCAGCATGATTAGTTGACAAAGCCCTATGCTACTTCTCTTTTATGGCTGGATGATCTTTACATCATAAAAAGAATGCCTAACTTTCCTGTTTGTCTGTTTTAATTTGGCAGTCATAGTTCAGATCTATGGTATGCCGCTTTCCAGAAAAGCATTCATACTGCTGGCCTGTTTTCTTTGGGAGTATTTACTTGTACTATTAACTGCAGTGCTTTTGCTTTTCATGAACATTTGTGAGAATAAGATCCCTGTTCACCAATTTTATTGATTGATTTATGACAGAACCCACAATGTACTGTGGTGCTTAAATGTTTGTAAATAAGTGGTCCTAATATCAGCAAAGAAAATTAACAGACCTATACACAAGGTCTCTTTTCTTTGGGATATTTGCAAATATTTTTGCTATATTTGACTTTTCCTAATGTAGCATTTGATGAACTGTTTAATCTTGTCCTTATTTTGTTTTAATTTTCTATAATTAGTATACCTAGCTTCCATAGCAACTAGTCCTGTGTCTATCACATTAGAGTTTGAACAATCATTTAGTAAATGCCCATAAAATCCTCTTGGGAGCCATCTGAATGATGGATACTATAAATATAAAATGCTCATATAAGTATATTCTCCCTTCCTTCCAACACATACTTGAGGGGGGAGGGGAAGCCACTTGATCCCTGATGCACCTTTAAAGGAAGAAAGGTACATTGGGGGGCTGTCCAAAGTTAGTCACTCTCCCTCCTGGTAGGCAGGAAGTGGTTAAACTATGAGAAGAGATTGTCTAGGGGGACGGAGGATTTGAATTCAGGCTGTGCAGTAAAATGGGCATTCAAGTGTGGTGAGGTTTATAACAATTGTCGCAATGTGGGTGTCCAGTGTCAGGGAAAAGAAGCTGATGGTAAAAGAATGGAATGGTAATGATAGAAATTGGGGCACCTCCTTATGAGGTGAGGGTATCGCTATTGCTGATCAGGAGATAAATGACCCATGGTTTCACCTAACCCTTGGGGTGGTGATGGGGATTGCACTGCTAAGCAGGATAAATGCAGTCCCTAGTTGGTGCCAGAACCATCATCCCTTCATCAGGTTCTGACCATAGGTGGTCCTCAGGTAACAGAGAAATGGTTTGTGGAATTAATTTGGGAGGAAGAGCTTGGACACTGGACATGAACGTTGGGAAAGTGTAATTGTTTGCTGATTTAGTGGGTAATTTTAGACGTTACGATACCACGGTCACCCACAGTGAAACCCCTGTGGTGGCCACTTGTACCGTAACGTCTAAAGGGATTCCCACAAGATGTTCACTCCAGTGAATACCTGGCGGGAATCATATTGACCATGCTTTCGGACCTCCGGACGCCTGAAGGTCCGAAAGCATGGTTAGATTGGCCACATCCCGGACCGTGGTCCCAGCCATGGTCCGGGATTGGGTGCAGCAGCTGAATTGGCCACTACGCCAGCCTGTCTCCTGGACGGCGGGCGACTGGAGGGAGCATGGGGGGGAGGGCTGTGCAGCCACACATCGTGCCATGCAGCCCTGCCCCCTCCCCGATCCCCAGGCAGAATCAGGCCATCATGTCTAAAGGACGGCCGGTCTGATTCCTGACTGGGATCCGAAATGGATCCCGGTCCGTGATTGAGCGTGGTGGGCCTCCGGGCCCGTCACGTCTAAAAATACCCAGTTATGCCAATTTGGTTATTTGTTACCCCCACTTTTCCCCAGACTGCTGCTAATAATAATAAAGAGTTGTGGCATGTTTTATCAAAAACCTTTGTGTCTGTTACCTAATTCCACATGGCGAGGACAAAACCTGTATAGATATCCAGTTACTGCTGAAACTTTGAAAAGCTGACTGGTTCACTCTCATTTCATCTTCAGATTAAATCTACAATCCACTTTAATATTAGCATCTGCTCTCCCATTGATGTCAAATCGTAATTCTCTGCATGGCAGCCAACTTGTATAGGGAGGGAAATGGAAATTCCAATAATTGCATGAGGAATCCATGTTTCTCCCTTGCCCACTGAGGAAGTGGATCAGACTTTAAAGTCAGTGATGTGAATTGCTGACAGCAAGGAATAATTCTTAATACTTTTTTGCATCAGAACCACAAAAATTCTTCAGGGCTTTCACATGATGATGGAAAATCCTTGTAGAAAGGATGTCCAAAGTTTCCTATTACTTATGCAAGAGAGCAAGTCTGTCCACCTTATGATAAGTTCCCTACTTAGTATCAAGATGGAACACTGATTAGCTCTGATTAACTGATGCATCACTGATTAAAATGGCTAATTAAGAAGGTAAGTTATTTTATTAATGCAGTCAAATTAACTTCCTCTCACAAAATCAACATGAAAGAGTTTAATCTCTTAGCTTTACGTGCTGTGTAAGGGCCTGATTCTTTGAGGTGCTGAGCCAGTTGATGCTGTGGTAGCTTCCTAGAAGTACTCTGCATCTAGGAGGACCTTGTCTTGGATCAATAAGAACAGAAGTTTATGCTCCCTTTCAAATTATCTTTAATTTGAAAGATACAAACAGAAACCTGGAACTTGCTGTGATTTTTTTTTTAAATCATACATTTAATATTGGGATAAATACATTTATTAATGGTCAAACCAAGCTGAAAAGCACATGAATAGATTTTGTTCACATAATATGCCAGGAATTTTACTCAGAGGTTTTGCTGCCAAAGCAGAAAATTGTTAGCTGTTTCTCAAATAGTTTATTCTAAAATGAATTGTAAAAATAGTGAAGGTTTTACACTTCTAAACAACCTGAATTTTATCTTAGTTTTTCAAGTACTGTGTAGTTTGACATTTATTATTGGGATGGTGAAATGGTCAGTGTCCTCACCAACTGTGGTCCTGGCATTCCCACTACTTTTAGGGTCAGGAATCCATTTTCCCTGAGATTTCTCCGTTCAGAAAATGCAATGGGGGAACACAGCAAACATGAATCCCTTCCTACAATAGGCAAATATGACATTAACCACTCACCATTCTTTTGCATGTGAGAATGCAAAAAAAAAAATGGTGAGTGGCTAACGTTGACACATAACAGCTTGCTGGGTGGCCACTGGCCACCTAGGAAGCTATTATAGATGGGGATTATAGATAGCAATTATAGATGGGGAGAAAGGTAGCTTGTAAGGCACAGAGCTGCAGGTCCTGCTGTTGCTGCCACTCAGGAATGGGTTGTGGAGAACCAGTGAGGACTCCTCCAAAACTGGCTTCCTACAGCTTCATCCCCAGACTGTAGCAGCAAAAATGCTAATGGGGCACAGCAATTACCTTGTCTCTGTAGGAGAAAGGCAAAGAGACAGTGCTGTCTCCCTGCCTCCCTTTCTGAGCTGGAACACAGAAAGCGAGGCAGAATGGGGAGGTAGACATTTGTGGCCCTGGTCTACAGGTCATCTCCTCATCATAGCTTCCAACACCCCATTGTCCCCGCCCCCTTACACATACTGCAGAGATATATCACATATGTGACAACAGCTACATTCAATGGTCTTCCCAGCACTGCAGCCTCCACACTTCTGGAGCTTACATCATGGGTAGCCGGTTCCAATCAGCCATATAGCAGCTCTGCACCAGCCAACCACAACTTGGAAACAAACGAGAGTATCCACTTACTTATGAGTAGATACTGTCAGATTTCTTTCCAGCCTATGGCAGGTCAAGTTCATGGACTGCTTGCTAATGGCAGCTCCATTCTCCCACACACTATACTCCCAGCAGCCCTATGTCATGCACCCTCACCACAGTCTGGATTGTGCCACAGGGTGTAGCCTTCCTCCCAAGGAATCTACTTCATGGCAGATTCTGTACCAGAAGTATCACCATCAGATGACCACAAGACTCCTGCAGCCTTTAGGGCCACTTTTAGACGAGACACATTTGCACATGATCGTTTTAAAAATGCGTGTTTTAATGCTCGTTTAAACACCTAAACCGTTTTAAATGCATATTTGCCGTGAATGTGTAAAAGCCCAAACCATTTTGAATGTGGTTTTTAAATAATGCGCATTTTTTAAAAACGGTTTTGAGCAACTTTGATGATTGGGGGATGCCAAAACCGGTTTTTAAAAATGCGCATTATTTAAAAAACACATTCAAAACAGTTTGGGCTTTTACACATTCACAGCAAATACACATTTAAAACGGTTTAGGTGTTTAAACGAGCATTAAAACAAGCGCATTTTTAAAACAATCATGCGCAAATGTGTCTCATCTAAAAACGGCCTAGGTGTGCAGCAGATGCAGAGAGAAGATGTGTTCCTCAATTACCAGCATCAAGAAGCAGTTAGACATGGACATAGGGTAAAAGCAGACATGACGCTAACCACCCTTTAACCACCCTTGGTGGTTATTTATGCATGTTGCAGGGCTGTATTGGTGCCCTATGCAGCCCTGCAACATGCATAAATAACCACCAAGGGTGGTTAACGAGTGGTTAGCGTCACGTCTGTTTTCACCCATAGGGAGATGGGAAGAAACTAATCTCCTCTAAGCCTCAAACAAATTCCACCCATGCTTTTGTCAAATTGGTCTACAGTACATACATGAGAATGAATGGAGATTGGGATATTTCCACAATCTTTAGTAACAACAGAAGCGAGAAGCAGTATGATGAAGCATTGTCAATCATTTAGCCAGCATAAGAATATAAAAATTAGGGAGACAATTCCATTTCAACTCTTATTAATAAGTGGTGTACACTACAGGTTGAAAAGTACACCACTCAGGAATGTGAGGCTTGCAATACTGAAACATTAATAGAGAAAGGGGCAGGATATAAATGGAAATAAATACGGCTACGAAATGCTGCTCAATTGAGGGACTACTGACTACTCAATTGAGGGACTAACGAAATTTATGACATTAAAATAATACAATACTGCTTATTTTGCATACTTTATTTTTTTACAAAACTCTAGTGGTGCACTGCTAGGCCTTGGAATCAATACTGTAGTTGTACTGTTGCTTTTTTTTAAGGTCATGAGTCTATCAAGCTTCAAGGTGCTAGGAACACAGACTTTTTTTCTCAACCATAAGGGTAGGGGTGAAAACAGACATGACGCTAATTCCACTAAAACACCTTTTTAACATTTTTTATGCATGTTGCAGAACTGTATTGATGCCCTATGCAGCCCTGCAACATACATAAGAGATGTTAAAGAGGAGTTAAAGTGGAGTTAGCATCACATCTGTTTTCGCCCTAGATTCTGTGGGATTTGATAGGTATTTATTTATGTACCCGCAGTGTTTTTCTACTGTAAGTTTATTTGGCATTTTATATTTATGACATGGGTACCATCATGGATTTACAACTAAGTGATTAAAAATTTCACTTCATTAAAGCTTTGATTTGGGTCAGTGGTCTGTCTCCCTAATTTTCTCTTTACAAATAATCTGAAAAGATGAGTAAAATGTTTTTAGAAGTGTAAAAATAGAATTGTCATTGAACCATAATTGTAGACACCTTTGAACAACTTTGTATTTTGGAAAGTAACAAGTGACCAACTGCTATAGTTAAGAAATGCTCTATTAATTATATTCCACTGTAGATTTAATGAGGATTTTTAAGTACATGGATTTACCATGCATGCACTGTAGCCAAATTATCCATGGATTTAAGAGTCCCTCAGTAGTCATTGAGGTGATAGACCATAGTAGCTATTAAATTCAGTAAGTCAAAAATGAACCTCACATGAAGAATTTCACACCTATATAAAATGCCAAGTCATCTGCTACACCATTCAGGCTGCTACATAGGAGGAATAATAACTTTTGTTGCTAAAAAAAACTGTAATGTGTGCTAGCATGCCTTATGGCATACCACTTGCTAGCAATCAGAATTTTGCTTCATATGATAATAGGAGTTTGGTTGTTAGAGAGACTATGGCCCTTTTTACACAGGCCGTGCGGTGGGAGGCGTTGGTGTTTGCACTGGCGCATGGGTGGGGGGAGGGTGTAGATGGGTGCACACCCATCTACACCCATCTACATGCATGGAGCAATCGCTGTTTTTGCCGATTGCTCCATGCAGTGGATGGAGGTGGGAGTGCACGCATGTTCGCACCCCTACGCTCTCACCGCAGCTTTTACACGAGACGCACCCATGCATAAACACCCAGATTTCTGGGTGCTCATGTGTGGGTGCATGCATCTCATGTAAAAAGTGCCTTTGACAACAACAATCATGAAGTTATTTTTACTATATGCAGAAAATAATTTTGTGTTGTATTAGTTTCTCTTGGAATATTTTGTCTACTTTTGATCACTTTTAATTGAGATAACTACAGCATTCTGCTAATTAATTATAAACATTAATTCTCTACTGTGAGAAAGCAGGTGGACTTGTAAGAAAAGGAAGGTTTGGGGGATAGTAAAGGAAATTGATGTTGTTAGAAGTCCCTTGAAGGAAGTCGAAACCTTGAGAAAAGGAATATGAATCACTTTGGAGTGATGGGATAAATTACCAAAGTACAAAAATTACTTCTGGAAATGAAGAGCAAAAGGCAAAAAAAATCCTCTTATGGCATCACCCTCAACTCTTTCTTTTATGCACATACTATATATCACTCCTTTGAGGCCCATCCACTCTGACTTCATTTGTCTCTTTGGTAACCCCTGCACTGTGTAATGTCATAGAAAGAAATAAAGGGGCAAAGTAGAATGCCATTGATAGCACTACCCCCTGGTAATTTAGTGGCAATACTCTCTAAAGAAAAATATAGTTGCCTGTTGTGGCAGGGACTAAGAGTGAAACAAATCACCGGCAGTTTCAGCAACCTGATGTGGGAAGCTTCTCCTCCATTCATTGACTCTGACAGCAGAAGGCTGTGTCAAGAGACCAGGGTTGTTTTGCAAAATCTGCCACAAACTTGTTGTCTGACCTTAAATCATCAAACCACCTTTCTTCAGTTTATTCCTCTGTAAAATAAGAGCAATTCCTATATACGTTGCAGGAGCTTTGATTGGTGACTGAAGTCATTAATGCAAGAAACATGCACTGTGATTGGTGGCTGCAACCAGCCACCAGTCACAAAGTAGAATTCCTTGAAAGAGTGAGAACAGCTGCCATCAGGGCCAACCACAGGGCAATCTTGGGTGACTGTTCTGCTCCCCTCTGTTTTGTCTACTTCTGGGGGTCCCACAATGACCCCCATTTTCATAAGGCAGGGATGAGGCCCCCACTTCCACCCAAAGGGTTCCCAAACACAACCACTTCTAGGGCCCTGGCAAAGGGTACCACCAGGGCCCCCACATTTTATCTTTGCCCTGGGCCCAACAAAATCTAAGGCTGGCCCTGGCTGCCATTTTAAAGATCCCAGTTGGCTGAACTGGAAAGTCTCAGGATGAAGGTTTGACTATTGTGGTAGCAGCAGCCAAAATTGATGGGGAATTCTGCCTTTCAAAAATTCTGAGACAGAAGCTAATCCATATTCCCCTCTCTGGTGAGGGGGAAATGGGACAAGATGGTTTCTTTAATAAAGTACTAGTATGCTGCACGATCCTGTAGCTGTTGTTTCTGTTCCACAATTGTAAAACATAAAGTATTTTCTGATGTTTTTTTTTTTTTTAATTTATTTAACATTTCTATCCCGCCCCTCCTGCAGCCCGGGGCAGCGAACAACATTCATTAAAATAATATAAAATTTTAAAAACAATTTAAAATACAGTATGTGAGGAAAAGCACCCATCCCCACCCCTCCCCTACCCCTTGCCAAAAGTCTGACGGAACAGCCAGGTCTTACATATACGCCGAAACAGCAGGAGAGTGGGAGCCAGCCGAGCCTCCTCCGGGAGCGAATTCCACAGCACAGGGGTGACCACTGAAAAAGATCTAACATCGGTGGCCACCCGACTCGCCCAGGGAACCTCCAAAAAGGCTCCCATGGACGATCTCAAGGGTCGCACGGGCACATGGGGAGTGAGGCAGTCCCGCAGATAAGCAGGGCCCAGGCCGTGAAGGGCTTTAAAGGTTAAAACCAGCACCTTGAACTTGGCCCGGTGCTTTATAGGCAGCCAGTGCAGAGCCCAGAGCACTGGTGTCAAGTGCTCCCTGCGACCCGCCCCCGTCAGGAGACGGGCCGCGGCATTCTGCACCAGCTGCA
>QEPC01008436.1:1757421-1780310 GCA_003113815.1 Sphenodon punctatus | reverse complement strand
GTGTCGCTTTCTCTGCCTCCGCTCTCTTCCGCCTCCCTCCTCGCTCCATCCCGCCACGCTTGCTTGCTGCTGATTTCGCTTTAAATCTCCCTCCGGTGGTTGTGTTGTTGCCGGTTGCCCGGCAGCGACACTGCATGCCTTGTCCCCGGCTGGGGCTCGTTTCTTTTGGTTCCGCCTGGGGATTGGCGTCCAGACGTTACTTTTCCTTGGTTCCCGGTGGGGATCTGTTTGACCACGCTTCCCGGGATCTTCCCCCGGCTAGCCTGGGAAGCGTGATTGAAATTGACCCCATGTGGGTATTGAGCGTGATGAACATCTGGCGTGCGCCGAACAGACGTTCTGGGCCCTTTGGCCCCGCCGCGGGGTTGAGCGTGGTTCACTGTGGTTGAGCGTGATCTCGTAACGTCTGAAAATACCCTATGTGTAAGCTAAGTTCTAGAAACCCCTAAAAGCAGGGACCCACGTTCACTGTATTTGCCTCATTGCCCCCAGTGGGGCAAATCCAGTGAACACAAGTCTCTGCTTCTGAGCGCCTTTTCACATGGGCAGCTCCCACTGCACATGTGTGCGGTGGAGGGGAGGGGCGCCTATGAAAAAGCCATCCACAGTAGGTGTGCAGTGGGGGGGGGGGACATCTGTAGGAATGGTGCCTGCGGTCAGTGGGGTTCCATGTATGGTCCCGTGCTCCACCCATCTCCACCCACCTCCACCCATCACCCACGCACGGAGAAATGGACTCCAGTGCTGGTTGCTCCATGCATGGAGATGGTTGGAGGTGGGTGGAGATGGATGTGCACCTGGGGGAATGGGCATACACCCACCTCCACCAACCGTGGGCCCACACCCATCCCCCCGCCCACCACAGCCAGTTTGAAAAGGGCATGAGTCTCCAGTAGGGCTAAAACTTGAAATCATTTTTTTCCTCAATTCTCTGCAAGAATCAAGCTTCTTGATGAGACTCAAGAAAAGCCCTAATCTCAACAATTTCTCATCAAGATTTTTTTCTCAGTTTAAAAAAAAAAGAACCATGCATGCACAAATGGCCACCAGTGTCCAAGTGTCAACTGTTCTGCACATGCACATCCCTTTTCCAAAATTGTTCCAGTAGCGTCATTCCTATTTGTTGGAAAAGGGAAGCAATTCTGTGCATGCACAATTTTGCACAATTCCAGTTGGGTGTAAACCAGACCAAACTAGCACAACTAACATGACTTACTGCTTCAGAGAAAAAGAGAGATTTGGTAACCTTCTTCTGAAGGTTCAACCATTTCCCTGACCTAGCTTAATGACTTCCACTGCTGACAGTTTAATTTATAAGAATGATAGTTTGAAAGTTATCTTGGAATTTTTCTTTGACATACGTCTCTCCTCTGTTGGTATGTGCAACATCCAGAAGTTAATGCCTGCTGTATTGAGAACAGCAATTGACTATAGAGCCACCAGATGACTCTGCTAAATTTATATGTACATGGAAGGGATATGGGGTTTTGCAGTTGAATTCCTTTGTGTAACCACTCCTTCTTCCCTTCTCTCTCATTGTCTCAGTCTCCATTTTGTCTTTGTCTTACTACTAGCTAGATGTAACTAAGGATCTGTGCCTGAGAAACTTAAGTAAAGTTCTGTTTTTAAACCTTCAGCTGCATTTGTCCTTACTGATTGCAAATCAGTTATTACTCTGCAACATCCTCCACTGAAGTCAATGGAAGTTTTGCCATTAATTTTAATGGATTAGGGTCACTCTGGGTGTTTACAGAAGTGACAGCAGAGTGCTGCTGTCACAATGCAATCCAGACCGTGAAGACACTGACACCACAGTCAGGATTAGGTCCAGTCAGCCAACGAATGTGCCAGTGGCCGGGCCACCAGGGAGGGTGGGGAGCAGCATGAACGTTACAGTCGACTATAGCCAACTCTAGCCTAATCAGACAGATGGTAGCCTGAGCTATGACCTCGGAGTTCTCTGGGAACGTAGCCTAGGCTTGCCACTACCATGCCAGGAGAAATCCCAGGTGAACACCTGGCAGGGCTCGAACAGACGTGATTGGGCCCATGGGCCAAAGCAGGCCACAGAGGGCATAAGCGGCCGCCATCAATAGCACCCTCTGTTTGAATGTTCCTTTTGTTTTCTCTGCATGATACAACATGGTTGATTTTTATATGACTGACTTTGGGATGAACA
Organism: Sphenodon punctatus; assembly: GCA_003113815.1. Taxonomy (NCBI): domain Eukaryota; kingdom Metazoa; phylum Chordata; class Lepidosauria; order Sphenodontia; family Sphenodontidae; genus Sphenodon; species Sphenodon punctatus. Next base: position 1,778,131 of record QEPC01008436.1, on the reverse strand, counting down.
AAGCCCACGTGAGCTTTTTTCTTTTCTTTTCTTTCCTCTTTTTTGAAACCAGTGCTTGACTTTTTCCTTTGCTATCAGAAAACAACTTACTCGGCCTCTTACAGTAGTTTTTTACAATTTGTTGAGCAAAAGAAAAGGAGAAAAAGGGAACTGTTATTGCTACAGAGGACAGGACTAGAAATAATGGGTTCAAATTACAGAAAGGTGTATTTTGGTTAGATATCAAGAAAAATTTTCTAACAGTAACAGTTGTTTGGCAATGGAACAAGTTGCCTAGGGAAGGTGTAGGCTCTCTATCACTGGAGGTTTTTTTAAAAAAAGTCTGGACAGTCATTTGTTGGGGGTGTTGTAGTTACAGTCATTCTGCATCCAAGCAGGAGGTCGGAGTAGATCACTCTGAGGCTCCTTCCAACCCTGACATTCTATGATTCTGAGTATTTATCAGTTATTTTGGGGATTATATAGAATAAAAAACAGGAATGATTTATAACAGCCACAGTATACTTCCCATGGCAAACATGGAGATTTTTTTATTTATTTATTTTTATTTCATTATATATATATGCCGCCCCCCCATGCCTACGGCATCTCGGGGCAGCTTCCAACATAATATAAAACCATTGTTAAACATTAAAATAAATCTATAATATCATCATTAAAACAAATTTAAAACACCCCCCCCACACACACACACACAAATTAACCCTCCCCCCCACCCTCCCCTTCGAAGGCCTGGGCGAATGCCAAGTCTTACATTGTAAGAGATTTTGCATGGAAGTATATCTTAACTCAGCCATGTTTACGATGCAATGAAGGTATGAGAACAGAGAAGATCTGTTTTATTGCTCTGCCTTCAATCATATATTTAGAAATAGACATATTGTCTCCTAACTGAACTTTAGGGATGAGGCTCTCAGTATTGCCGAGAACCGATAGTGGCCGATAATGACGCTTTCAGTTCTAATTCAGTTCTAATTCGATATATCCGATAATACCAGTTCCAGCAATATCGGTTCTTTTGCATTATCAGTCCTTATACATTGCTGTTTTTCCCATTGAAGTAAATGGTGAAAACCCCAATGTTAAAGATCCAATACTGCCGATACCGATATATCTGAGAGAACCAAGAACCAATAAAACCAAGAACTGAGATTTTTCCACAAGTCCCATCACTAGTGAACTTAGTACTAGTAGGCTATAGAGGTTTGGGGGAGTTTTTTGCTTCACCAGTTTTACTGTTAAACCAGATTTTTACCACCAGACGAAAAATCCTCACTAATATCAACACGCGATGGAATGTGTTATGCACCAAGTGGTGGCTATCCCCCTACGTATTTTTTAAAATTTGGTCCTGCTGCAACTTCTGCTACCACATGAATTTTTCTGAACTAAAGTCTTTCTAGTGAGAACTACATATTCCTAATATGTTATCTGTTTAGTTTGGAAAGTGTCTCAAAAGAGTGGAAGCAAATTTGATGTTGAAGATTGATCGAGTCCCTGAGGTGTTCTACTGAAAATTCACAGGTGTAACAGTGAGGCTGCTGGTATTAGCAACGAGTGTTCTAGTACCATGGAACAAGGGGGAACAGCTGAGCCTGAACTCTGAAGGGGTCCTTGCAAATATCCAGAGTGTCATTAGGAAGTTTTCAGAGGGGGTATCTGGCGCCCAGCACACCACCCTGCCCACTCTGAAAATTTCCTAGCAGTGCTCAGGCTTTTTGCAAAAGGCCTTGCCAGGAAGGAAGTTTTCACAGTGAGCAGGGGTAGAGTGCTGCCCCCACCCTCACCAACTTTTAAAAGTTCCTACCTGGTGGAGTTGCTGCTGCTTGGGCATGGATGGGAGTACTGGGAGCGTGGAAAACACTTCTTTCATGGATAAGCCCTGCCCTCCAACTCTGAAGACCCCATCCCCTTGTCCTTGGGCAGGGGGAGCAGTAATTGGGAAAAGAGCCTAGCCCCATCATAACCTTGCTACACCAGTGAGCTAGTGGCCAGTATTATCTTGATGCTGCCATCTGTAACTGACCCAGCTACAATACAAACCCATTTATTTAACTTCTCTGTATGTTGGTTTCCAACTGTAATTAACATGGATGAAACAATCACATTGAAACCAAATACTCTTTCTGAACTTTTCTTGGCCAATTATACAGAGTTGCACAACCTTGGCATCCATTTCCTTTTTGCTTGTACATTAATCCATCTCAATGATTCTTTCCCAATTTATTTAGTCTATCTTCTCCTGCAGGATGTTATATCAGTACATTTTTTTTTTTGTGGATTTGGACCAGTGAGATTGATAAACTCTTGAGTTTTACTTGGAGTTTCAGTTTCCCAGAGATAAAAATCTGAAGAAATCCACTCAAGTCAAAATCCTGGAAAACATACGTTTTACATAAACATAAGTTCTACAAACATTTGTGGCAAAGCTGTTTCTCAGTGTAAAATAAGAACCATGGGCCTTGCTTGCATGGTCTGGGTTTGGAATTAGCAATGAAACTTAATACATAACAAGTTTCACTTGAATATGAATTTTAGTATGATCATCTCATACACTTCTATATAATTTTGTATCTGGCTTATCTATTTGTAGAACCAATATGTTGTCATTTTTCAATATTAAAATATTTTACTGTTTAAAAATTAAGTGAAGTATAGCTATGCTCCTTGTCCTTGACTCTGTTAGGTCTTTTTTGTAATTTATATATTATCACCCTGCCTATAGGAAGTAAAAGACATTTGATTGTAATGGCTGGGAATATAGTAACATTTCTTTGAACTTGTATTGTTTCCCTTTGGTGTTTTCACAGGGTAAGGCCACTTGAGAAAGGGTGGGCCTGATCCCCTGCCCTCCCTGGGGGCGGGGGGGGCGGTGAATGCAGCCACAAAACTTTGGGATGGCAGGAAGGGCAGTCCAAACAAGCAGCCCTGCCGCAGCCATCACCAGCCCCTCCATGCCACAGGTTGGGCCAAGGAGTCAGCCACACGGGCTGGACACCCAGACTCCTGCTGCACTGCAGGGTCGGACTCTCTGCCACTAGGCAGTTGATGGAGGGCGGAGGAATGTGTGTGCTCTCCTCGCCCGCTAAACAGCTGAATCCAGGGAGGCGGGAGGAGCAATTAACTGCTTGGTGGCCAAGGTGATTGTGCTCATCCGGGCCTGATCCTCAGACCTTGACTCAGGGCAGGGCTTCACAGGCTGACCAGAAGGGAGGCAGGCTGTTATCCCACACTGAGCAGCCCTAGCACAGGCGGGGCAATAGTAAGACATGACGCGTCACCCACCTTCTCCAGACGATGCATCATATAGCAGCCAGCTGCCTGCCCCAGAGCAGAACTGGGTGAACATCTGGTGGCTGCCAGCCATACAGTCCACTGCATCATGGGCTAATATGACATAAGGTTGCCCAAAGTGGGATAACATCTTGGCCTAACCCATAATATTAGTAGGCAATACATACATATGCCAGATTACAGCATGATACATCACACGTTGCAGGAGATAGTGCCACACAGTGAATTTACAGTGCTGTGTGGATTTTTATTGCAGAAGACATTCTCTGATTAAGCCTTAATCTATCATTTTTTAAAGTCTTGAAGTCAATCTGTCTTTACTGCTGTGTGTCTGGATGGTCTGCAGTGCTACAGCTGATAACATTTTGTTGCCGACGCACCCCCCAACAAGACAGGACAAATCAATGGAATTTAAACAGCCACATTCTTTATTCTGATTAGAATTAACTTCGAATTGAGATCAGTGGGGGCAATCACTCAGGTGACTTGGATCCAGCACCTCACACAAAACTAATAACTCATAACTCAAGGATTCGCCTGATATACCACCAGGTACCAATCCCTTTAAACTTGCTCAAAACGTCTCCCCCTCCCTTGCAACGGGCTTTTGGGAGGGGGACAAGGTCCCTTCTGAACCAGAGGAAGGAGGATAGTGCCCTCGAGCTGGAGACAGTACATGTCCCGACTGCCCTTGCGATCACTTCTCCCAGGGGGTTGACTCCACCACTTGCCATACCCTGCAAATGCGGTTGGTGTCGCCCCCCCATCTCCTACAGAGATGCCCTATTCTAACTTGCTCCTAACCCGAACCCAGTGCTGGACCCCTGCAAGAGTGAGACAAGTGTAATCAGCAGCAAATAACTACACACAACCTACAAGGGAAACATGCCAATTAAACCAAATAGCCACATATTGTGAGGAAGGGAAAAAAACGGGCAACAAAAGCCAATCATGTTAGCCAATCAAAAATACCTTCCTGGCCCGACTAAGTGACTGATTTACCACAGTGTTTATTGGGTGGCAGGGTGCTGCTCAGACACACCGCTACCTCCCGACTGAGGAGGGAGCAGTGCAACAAGACACATCACCGCCCTCTCCGGACGGTGCACCAATCAAACAGCGCTCCTTTTGCTCCCAACTGCAGAGGCCGCTCTGCACTTTCTTCCCATGGGCGGGAGTGCCCCGCGCCTGAGGCCAACCTACCGCAAGGCGGGAGAGGGGGGAGATTTACCCCCTCACTCTCACCTAGTCCTGACTCATCTTCCCTGGAAGGGGGGGGGGGCACGGCAAATATGCTGTCGTGGCCACAAGGGTCGCGACGGGCAAATCCAACACCACTGGGATTATTCTGTGTACAACACTGTAGTTTCCTGAAATTTGGTCTAGAAGTATCTCCATAGTATCTATTACAAATAATACAGCAATACTGGTAGTTTTTCATGGGCTAGCCCCTTTTATATATTTAGGTGGTATGAAGACTGAACCATTTATTTTCACTGTGTCTCATGGAAGTGACTATAAGTTATTTTGTTGAAAATTAAAACAAAACAAAACAAAATCAAGCATTCAAGGGTGTATAGCTGTCATTAAAAAAAAACTCTTCCTCATCAGAGACTTGAGACTCATTTTACACAGGGCTCTCCCACCGTGTAAAGGATGTGGCATGGGTGGGCGCACATGGTGAGTGGGGGTGCATGTGCACTCTTGCCTAACACGCATCACCATGCATGGAGCAACTAGGGCAAACGGTGGTTGCTCTGTGCTTGGGGATAAGTGGGGGGCGCATGGGGATGCATGTGCATCCTTATACACGGCCCACCCACTCACTGCACATGCACCAGTACACCAACAGACCCCCCCCCCATCTGTGGGGGCTCGGCAAAAAAGGCCTAAGAATAGGCAATGTCAACCAGCGACAATTTTTGTACACAATCATTTTTAAAAATGCAACTAAAATTTCTAAGATACAAAAGATAAAACTTCAGACTCTAAAAAATTTTTCTTGGTTTTTTTTTTGCATCCACCACAGCTTAAATATTACATTGCAATTTAAAAAAAGAATTGCATATATGTTGTTGAAGATACAGGTATGTTATCCAAGATAACATACCTAGCCAGTGTGGTGTAATGGCTAAGTGCACAGCACTTGGACCAGAAAGTATGGGGGGACCCAAATTCAAGTCTCATGTTGGCCAGAAACTCACTTGGAGACCTTGGGTCAGTCACAATATTCTCTAAGCCTAACCTACCTCAAGGGGTTGTTGTGAGGATTAAAAGTTGTGTGTTTATGTAAAGTGCTCCAAGTGCCATGGCAGGAGGGATGCTTTATATAAAGAATAAAGAAAAGATTACTTAGGGGGTCAGGTGTGATCTAATAATACATGACTACATAAAGGTATAATGTTTGTTTAAAATGTATTTATTTCCGCTCTTCTTACCAAACGGCAACTTGAGACAGCTCACAATTAATAATAATAGTAAATTCAACATATAAAACAACTTATAAAACGAGATACCATTGGCATGAGAGGGCGGCATATAAATATAACAAAATAAATAAATAAATAAAACACTAAAAAAATACACACAATTCATAAATATTTAAAACATAGTTATCATCATGTTTCCACAATTATAACAGAATCATAAAAACGAGACTGTACAAGAAGATAATTTACGCACCCAAAAACCCACCTAACCCCCAACCACCCACACACCCCACCAAACACCTCGTGGGAAAGCCAGGTTTTACATTGCTGATGAAAGGTAAGGTGATCTGGGCTGAAGTGGACATCCACCAGGAGTGCATTCCACAGCAATGGAGCAGCTGCCAAGAAAGCCTGCCTGTCAATCCGAACCACTGATAATGTGGGACCTCCAGGAAGGCGCTCCCAGACGACCGCAGAGGCTGCCCAAGGGTCCAGGGAATGAGACGGTCCCTCGGATAAACGGGGCCGAGGCCATGTAGGGCTTTAAAGGTAAAAATCAGCACCTTGATTTGGGCCTGGAAGACAACAGGCAGCCAGTGCAATGCTTGGAGCACCAGTTTAATATGCTCCCTTCGACTTGTCCCAGTAAGCAGGTGGGCTGCCGCATCTTGCACCAGCTGCAACTTCCAGACCATCACCATAGGTAACCCCACGTAGAGTACATTACAGTAGCCCAGCCTCGAGGTGATGAATGTATGGATGACAGTGGTGAAATCAGAGTCTGAGACATATGGGCAGAGCCTGAGCCTCTTCACCAGATGTAATTGGTGAAAGTGCTCCTGGCTACAGCCAACACCTGCAAATCCAGGTACAGCTGAAAATCCAGGCGCACCCCCAGGCTCTCCCCCAATAATGGGGATCTCCTTCTCCCCCAGATCACTGATGCCGCCCACCAGCATCACCTCTGCCTTGTCAGGATTGAGTTTCAATCAGCTTGACCTCATCAAATCCACCACCACAACTACCAGGCACCAGGACAGCAACAAGACTGCAGAGCCTGGGTTGGCTGAAAAAGAAAGATACAGTTGGCTGTTGTCAGCATATTTTATTTATTTATTTATTTATTTATTTAAAACAATTATTATCCCACCTCTCCTGCCTCAGGCAGCTCGGGGCGGCTTACATCACACAAAATATAAAAACACTTAAAACAACTTTAAACAACTTTAAAAGAATGGTGTAGAATGCAGAGACCCGTCTTCTGACAAGGACGGGCCATAGGGAGCACATAACACCAGTGCTCCAAGCTCTGCACTGGTTGCCTATAGCATTCCGAGCCCAACTCAAGGTGCTGGTTTTAACCTTTAAAGCCCTATATGGCTTGGGCCCTTCCTGTCTGAGAGACCGCCTCACTCCTTGGGTCCTGGGGCGATCTTTACGGTCCGCCGGGGGCGCCTTCTTGGAGGTCCCCCGGGTTAGCTGGGGGGCTACAATGGAGAAGGCGTTCTCAGTAGTCGCACCACGGCTGTGGAACTCCCTCCCACAGGAAGCTCAACTGGCTCCGAGTCTGCTGGCCTTCCACCAGGCCTGTAAGACTTGGCTGTTCATCCAGGCCTTCAGGGAAGGGATTGGGTAGGGGTGGGGGAGACGGGTAGTGGGTGGGGGACTGAGTTGGGTTAGGGAGGGTTTGGGTATGGGTTATTTTAATCTAGGGGTTTTAGGTTGTTTTAATTTTATTTTTAGTTATGTGTTTTAAAATGTTGTTAGCCGCCCCGAGATGCTTGTAGCAGGAGGGTGCGGCATATAAATTTTAATAATAAATAAAAAATAAAAGGAGGTACCAAATACCCACACCCACCCACCCCACCCAAACCCCCACCCAAACCTCCACCCCCACCCATCACCCATCTCCCCCACCAAANCCCCACCCAAACCCCCACCCAAACCTCCACCCCCACCCATCACCCATCTCCCCCACCAAACGCCTGATGGAACAGCCAAGTCTTACAACTTCATTGAAACGAGGGGCGGTCAGGGGTCAGCTGGGCCCCACCGGCAGAGAGTTCTACAGCCGCAGTGCAGCCACTGAGAACACCCTCTCCTGTGTGCCCCCCCCCCCAGAAGACTCAGGGGACCTCAAACAAGGAGTCCCCGGATGACCACAAGGGCTGATCCAAAGCCCAGGGGTGATTAATGGCAGCGAACCCCTCAAATGCGTAGAACCTCCCCAAGCAGCTGCATATACACATTGAGTAAGAGAGGGGACAGAATAGAATCCTGTGTGACCTCACACGGGTGGCCCCCAGGGGACGATGTACAGTCCCCTAGTAACACCGCTGAGGTCTATCTGCTAGGTAGGAACGAAACCATTGTAAAATGGTACTGTCCACCCCAGTCAGGTCCCGTAGGCAGGTCACCAACATCTCATGATTCATGGTATCAAAAGCTGCTGACAGATTTAGTAGAATCAGCAGGGTCATACAACCCTTATCTAGCTCCACTAGGAAGTCATTGACCAAGGCCACAAGTGCAGTTTCCGTGCCATGGCCCAGCCGAAAGCCAGACTGCAATGGATCAAGAAAACCGGTGTGATCCAGATGTGCCTGCAGCTCACAGGCCATTACCCATTCAATAACCGTCCCTAAAAAGGGAAGATTAGAGACAGGACAGTAACTCGCTGGGGCACCAACATCAAGCAGTGGTCTCTTGAGAAGGGGCTGGACCACAGGCCCTTTAAGTCAGTCTGGCACCCTCCCCTCCCTAAGGGAGGCATTGATCACCCCTGCCAGCACTGGCCCCAGTGTCTCCCTGTTGGCCTTGACCAACCAGGATGGGCATGGATCTAGTTCACAAGTCATAGTCAGAACAGACCCCAGCACATTCGTGGCCTCGGCAGATGTCACCAATTGAAATTCATCCCAAAAACTCAGACCAGACAGAGCATTCCTAACCTCTGGCCCTGCCACAGTCTCCAAAATGCTGGAGTTGAAGTCATGCTCAGTGCAGGCAATCTTGTCCACAAAGTATGCTAAAAACAGGTCACAGCAGGCTTTGAATGAATCTGGTTCCAAGCAAAGACAGGCCAGACTGACCAGACCCCTCACCACCCAGAACAGCTCTGCTGGACGCCACTGAGCAGACACTATGAGGGCAGCAAAGAACCACTTCTTTGCTGACTGCACAGTCATGGCATAGGTCCTAGAAAATACTCTATGCTGATAAGAAGTTGAACCCTCATTACACCATTGTGGAATAAAATGAGCCTTGAGTCCAGACAATCAGATATGAACAAGTCGATGTGTTAATTTGGCACCTCCTGGATTATTTATGAAATGTTTGAATTCTTGCCAGTATCCCTTTCTTGTTCATCACATAAACATGTGTGGGGCAGGGACAGTAATAAGCTGCTGGTGGTGTAAGTCAGCTGTAAAATATGAATCCATCATTCAGGGCCAGCACTATCATCAAGGTGAGGTAGGTGGCCACATAGGGAAGCAAATGTAAAAGGCTCAGCAAAATTCTGTCTCTCTTGCACCTATCCATCTGTCAAGACCAGGGGTCAGGCAGGGATGAGGGGGGCAGGGAAGCCTGTGGCACTAGGGTGGAGGTGGGGATGACACAGTGCTCTGTTGGTAAGTGGATCCTTCCCTGTCAACCTACACAGTGCTCCAGTAAAGGCCTTCCAGGCTGTCTGTCCCTGCACTGGCATATCCCTCTAACCATCCCAATGAGCCCAGTGGCTCCAGCCTCCGAGCCCCAATGGCTTCACACCCACCACCTATGGTGACAAAATCCTTAAGGTCAGTTCTGCCACCATTTCATCTCATCACATCACAGCCTTTTGGAGCAAGGCAAAAGGAAGGAGTTGGTGCATCAATGATACCACTTCTTGGAGTAGGACAATGTATATACTGTCCCTTGCTCAGAACTGTGCAGTCAGTGCAGGCTTCTACATTATGGGGGAAATAGGTTTGAATTTTAAATCAAGTTAAGTTGCCTGAACTTCTAATTTAGACAGGATACTTTGTGTTAAGTGTGAGCTAAACTCAAGCTAAAGGTAGCTAAGAACAGCGGGAGGTAAGGGACTGGACTCGCCTATTTAGCTGAAGTTTAAATTTGCCTTAACTCTATCAACACAGAGATTTCAGTTCTAGTGAAACCAGTTAGAAAAACACACCTCTTCCTAACGTTAAAGCCCCCAGAGTATATGTGAAATAAATAATGTCATCTTTAGTAATGCTCAACAATGTGGGCTGAATTATGACTGAGCCTCATCCAAGTAACCAAAGAAAAATGTTATATCCTGAGGTTGCCCAGAAGCCACGTCATCCTACATTGTGGCAACTGTATAACACAATCAGTATCTGATCCATGCTGGGTGCCTATTCAGCATGAATACAAGTACTCCAAATTAATTTTATTTCAACCAAACTCTTGAACCTTTTGTTGTAATCTCCGTATTCAGCCCTTTTTCCTCCTCTTGTGCTCACAGAGTTCCCATGATCTTTAGGGAATATAATGGATATCTTTAGAGTCAAAGTAATGCGTGAAAGATATGCTCTCCCACTAGCCTCCTCTTTCCTGCTTGTTTTCACTGGAAAATAATTCCCCAAATGGTTTAGTATAGCAGCAATTATGTTCATTTATAGACAAGAAAGGGCCATTATTAGGTAGAGTAGTCAGCTTGTATCCTGTAGCTCTCCTGAATGTTTTTATATCACTCCAATACAACACTTAACTCCATTATGTAGTGATTATTTCTTATTTCTGATATCCATAAATAAAAATACTACCATTAATTGCCAATTATTTCACTTTTATTTTGGTCTTAGAGCATGGACGTAGGATTCTGTGCCATGACCGTATATTGCCAAATTAATTGTACAGAATGGAATTCATTTCCTGGCAGGTAATACCTTACATGAGAAAATACTGAAGAGAAAAATATGCAAACACTATTGAGGTTGAATGCATTGAAGTACTGGATTTCTTCTTTAAGATGCAGTTTTGAGAACCTGAAAGAAAGTGAATATAGGTGACAAGTTGAGGCTGCAATACTTGGGATAGTGAGGAGCTAGAGTATGTACTATACTGTGATTTATAGCTGCTAACATTTTAACCCTCATCTTTACCCCTTGAAAAATACAACATTACGTGGCTCATGGGGTAGATTTTTACTCCGGTCCTTTTGGCACTTAAATTGTTTGAATGTGTAAACTAACATGAAATGTGATGGGACAGATTTCTACTCCAGACTGGGGTATAAATCTACCCCATGGTAAAACGAACAGTGGTATGTTTCTACTGCAGGGCCTTTTTGGTCATATGTAAAAATGTTTAATGGTAACCAACTTTCCTTTGGGTTTATTGTGTACCTGTTTGCAGGTGACAATGGCCGTTTTAACACAGACACGCTAACACTGATAAAACGGATGTTACATTTTATTATACATGGTGCAGGGCACCCATAAATCACACCTGCAGCCCTGCAACATGTATAATAAAATGTAATCCCTATTTTATCAGTGTTAGAGTGTCTGTGTGAAAAGGGCCAATGTCCTAAAAGGGCAAAGATAGAGAGCCACTTGTGAGTTATTGTAAGAGATGTGCACCTGGACTATGAAATTGCCCCAAGAGCTAATACTAGGGTTTTAAACAGTCAGAGCTGTCATTTTTAGCACCCAACTTCATTAATTGATGCCACAATTTGGCAATATTTTCATCTTTGCTTCTGTGAGCAGTGAACACGCACTTTCTAGAGGAGGCGGTGTGGAAAAGGAGCACTACCAGTTATGTAGCATGCTGCTCCCACCACAGCGCTCCTCTGCCTGATGTGCATGAGAAGTGGGATGAGCAGGAGTTCAGGGCCCAGAGAAGAGCAGAGTTTGAAATCAGCCACTCTCTGTACCTGATGCATATCTGATCAAGACTAGACTCCGCACCAAGCATGATTAGCCATAATTGTTACCACACAGTTGAAGAAAGTAGTAGCTGCTTGTGACTCATGACCCTCAACTCTATAAGTGTCGATGTCAGTATCATGTGTCTGGAAATGCCTGGACCTGCCAGGCACAAAGTCAAACAGCAGTCTCAAGTGAAGGGCAAGGAAGGCACACCAGGTAGCTCAAGCAAGATGCACACATGGTTCTGAGAAGAGTCAAGCAGATTCAGAACAAAGGTTGAGTAGGTTCAGGGTGGAAAACAAGCCACTGGGAATGTGACAGTTCTCTGACCAACTGCCTGAGGCAATTGGGTGGCCTTATAAAGCTAGTTGTATTTTTATCTTGCCTTTCCCTGAAGGCTCAGGGTGGCTAACATCCTCATAAAACATACATCAAATCCAGAGATAAAACCCATAAAACCACCCATAAAATATTCCCCAAATCATAATCTTGTCTGCTAAATATCTGGCCAAATAAATAAGTCTTATACCACCTCTGGAAGATGCTCAGGCTAGGGGCTTTGGAGAAGGGAGTCCCAAAGCAGCGGAGCAGCCACCAAGAATGCTTCTCTTCACGGCCTTACTGTATGGGCATGTTACAATGATAGAATTTACAAGCTGGCTCTCTCAGCTGACCTTAGAGATAGTGAGGGAGCATAAGGGGTACTTTAGAGATGTAGGGCCCAGGCTGTGTAGGACTTTATAGGTGAAAACCAGCACCTGGAATAGTCAAATACTATACTTAAGGGCCAACCAGGGAGCAAATTATGGCATGGCCTAAGCTATAGCAAGAAGAAACGGTCCTGTCAGACTGTGGCAGTGGTGTTGTGTAACCAACCACCACTTCAGAATCCCTGAGGTGGCCAGTTCAAGTCGCAGGTCCTTACACTGCTAACGTCATGCCAGGAGAGGGTGCCAGTTGGTTAGTTATGGACTCTGCTTATATAGGAGGTTTCCTGGTCAATGAGTGGAGACTATTAAGAAGGATATACCAGTTGCTTGTTTTTTAAAATGTACCATTTTTTGCATTACATTAATGCCAGATATCTTTTAGAAAAATAAATTATGCATGACTGTGGCTTTCTGCATACATATGACATTTCACGGCTCCCAGATGAATACAAAAGAACATATAATAAAGCAATAGATTCAGCTAGTTTGACTTTTACTGACTAGTAGTACCTTACTCTGCAGATAGACCAATTAAAAACAATCAGACTTCTAAAATTATAGGATGTAGCCCAAAAATTGCATGTTGGTGTTGGAGATTTGGAAAAACTGAACAAACCATTTTTTTTTAATAAGACAAATGACCTTTAGGTTTTTCTTTTATTATCTCAGGTGGGCTGAAATAGATATCTTGATTAAAACTTACTGTTTAATTTTAATGACTTGGTTAAACAAATGAATTTTATCATTTCATCAAGCTTATGGATTTTTTCTTCATAGAGCTGCACAATACAAATATTGGGTTTGCGGATAAGGAATTCAATTAACATTTCAAAGAGGTCAGATTTTCTCCCCATCTCACAGCAAGCTGCAATTAGTTCAGTTGGGATAACTGGGGGTAGTCCTTTATGACATTACATTCATATTTTTATAGTGTAGGAAAACTATGGGTAACATGCAAGTGGTAAGGTACCAATGTTCCTAGTGCTAAATAGGCAAGTATTAAAATAACCTCGGTGCAAAATGTTGTGATAAGATTTTGCAGTATACTTGGTGGTGGCTAAAAACAAAGGGGTCTGTAGTACATACAGATCTTTAAACTATTTAAAACTCTGACCACTACTTGCAGTTTGAGCTCTACTACCTTTTTGAGTTTGTTAAATTATAGCAATTTAATGATTCACCAAAAATTAATCAAAGCAATTTTATAATTTTTCTGTCCTAAAATATCATTTTATGTAAAAGTATACATACAAGATATTCCATGTAAAAAATCCCAAAGCGCTTTACAGCGTTGAATAAAAAATAGATCATAGCTAACTGCTGTCCCAGTAAACCTCAACATCCCACTGAAAATGGCTTTGTAGACTTCAAATTACTGGAAAGGAGAGCTAGCCATTGTGACCTCCGCTGAACTTTCCGATTAGTTGTCACCTGCTAAATGTTTATCATCTCGACTTTTGGGACCTCCCTAGCAAGCGGTTAGTGCTGTGGGCCAGGAGCAAATACATGCTGGGCAAGTAGCCCAGGTTCTTCCCGGGGGAGCGCTGGGGACATCCCCGGATTCCTAGATTCCCATGTCCCATGGAGGAGCCTTGCCTTTCTTTTCATTCTTGGAAGCTCCATCAGAAGTAAATCCACATGGGGGGCACCAAGAGAGAAGGGGCGAAGATGTTTAGAGGAACAAGAGGATTGTAAGCAGGCAAAGGTGGGGGCAGAGGAGGAGCAAACCTCCCGGGCAGGTGTTTGGTGTGATACTAGAGTGGAGAGGAGCAAAGCTATGAAGAGCCTTGAAAGTGAAGACCAGGAGCTTGTGCTGAATCTGTTCACATAGAGGGAGACAGTGTAGGGTGGGGAGGAGGGGTTGAATGTGGTCAAAGTGATGTGAAAAGTGGATGACCTTCTCTCAGAGGGCTCACAGTGTAGCCCACAGACTGGGTTAGAGTCAGACAAACGTTAAGCAGGCAAGAAATATACATTCAGTTTCTTTTCATGGTGGACTTTCTGTTCAATCTCTAGTCACAGCAAATGGCTGAGTTCTCATAGAACTGAAACTTGCTTGCTGTTTTATTAACATGGTTAGGGAAAGCACTATGTGTTTTGCTGCCATGGACAAAATGTATTTACCATCCCTCCTTCCAGTTTATTGATGAGGAGCGGACGACCTGGAGATAGTGCCATGCCATCCCTAGAAAGCTAGACCTCCTGAAAAAGGTATCAATTTTGCCCAATGTGTGGGCTAGCCCTGAATAAGGTGGTAAATTGATGTCAACTCTGACCATCTTCTGTGGTTGCTCAGAAGGAAGTTAAAGACCCTATGACAGTCCATAAAATCCTTCTGGTGTAGTACCTACATTTATGTGTGAACTTTTTCATAGGGCTGACAATAAAAATGGGGGGGAAACCAAGTTATGAAGGTTTGGGGTTAAAATTGAATTTGCAACACAAACATACAAGAAATTCAAAATTTGAAAGAAACCACCCACCCCAGATCAAGATTTACACAGCTGAATTTCATCTAGGCATGCCTTTTTCTGCACTTGACCCAGTCTCACTCTGTAGTCTTGTTTAAAACTATGGATGTGGACCCTGTTAAAGCCACAAGGAGGTGGTCTTTGTAAATAATTTCCTTTCGAAATTAATCTAAGCCAAAATGTGCCCACTGCAAGCAAATGCAACTGTTCCTGGCTTCAAAGCAGAGTATGATCGTATCACTCCACTAGCCTTCACTAGCTCTTTTGTAGGTGTGAGTGCCCCAAGTTTGCATGAGAAGTTGTCTCTCTTTAAGGTAGCAGATGTGCTGCTTGAGCCATCTGTTCCTTCTGAATATAATTTGTATGGCTATAAATAATAACATGCATATGGGCTGTATTTCAGAATGTCTGTTCCTTGAACTATTTAAGTTAAGTTAAATTATTTCTTCTTGCATTACAAAGTATTTGTGTCAGGCATTCCTTTTCTTCCATTAATATTTGTGCGAAATGCAAAGCCTAAGAAGCCCCCAAAAGTAGATTCTGTTATGATTACTGATTTAGATCCTGCCCTAACCAGAAGGCTCATGGCAGCTCACAACATATTAAAAACAAATAAGTGACATGTTAAAACATCATACTCTCCTCATCTTCTTCATACTATCAACCACTCACCAGCTTCCTTCAGCCCTGAGGGTCTCCTCATCTTCCCCATGCCTTCCTCAGCATTCTCCAGCTCCTTCCATTCCCTTCAGGAATCTCCTAAGTTTCTCTGTACTCCCATGAACACCATAGCCTTCCCTGTACACTAGCCGAGATTGGGGGGGGGGGGGGTGGAATTCTTTCACTGCTGTTAGAAAGCTGCAACTCCTATTCATTTTTATCCTATGAATTTCTTGTTTTGGGAGAAGGTGGAAGTTCATGCCACGTGTCCAAATGAACCCCAGTACTGGAGCATTCATTGGCCAAATCTTGTGGAAAAATTGATTTTGTCTCCTTTGTGGTGGAGTAGCCCTGTGTACTTGTAGGAAGCCTCCAGATGTCTTCATCCTCATCCAAAAGGTGTGAGGGTGCTCGTACAGATTCCACCCCCTCATGATGTTCAAGACTGGCAAGGACATCTTGATCTTTCAGAAGTGCTGCCCTTCTGCCAGTTTCTTATTCCCAAAGATTACAGCAGCACCATAGCTATGCTCTCTGTGGAAATTCACCTTATGGTTTTCACAAGTCTGCATAGTTGTAGCTGACTTGTTCATATCATCCCACACAGAATCAAAATACTCATCCTTTCCTCTACACTGGTAGTCCTCAAAGAGGAAAAGAAAAGAAAAAGGCTACATTACCCGATTTGGACAATGTATTTGGTGAGTTTTTCAATTTTTTACAAACATCTGAAGTAGTGCCATCTTAAACAAAAGAATGCTCTAGTCTCATTTCTGCACATTGTAACATCAAAAATGGAATAATTCAAGTTCTAGAAACAATATTCTTTTTGGGAAAATTTCTGACCTTCCATAAAATGTATTTGATGATCCTATAGCTCTTGAACACATAAGTATTCTGAGAGAGGCATTGCCAGTAATAAATCCATTTTGATGAGACCCTTCTTGATCATTAAATGTTTTGTTTTATGGTTTAAATCAAACTTTCTGTATAGCTAAATGTGCCTTTTCTTTTATACAGTATGATACATCTATACTAGTTTTGAAAATGAGACTAGAGTACAAGGGTGGACAATGGTATGCTTATTAGAATGATTATATATGGCATGCCATTCTATTTACTTTCTTTTGCTGAAATGGCACAATTTTCATTCTGCTTTTGAAGGGATCCAAGACCATTTTTTGCAATAGGTTTTCTTGTATCCACCAGGGAAAGCCTTATTTTGCCTACATGTCTTGAGAAACGTGTTTAAGCAAGTCTAGAGATGATATAATGCAATCTGATTAGTTAGTGTTTCTGACCTCCGAAGAGGCTGTGATTTTTCTCAATAAATGATAGGTGGAGCCTGTGTGAATGCTGGGAAGGAAAGTGGAGAGGAATCATAGTTTAGGCTGCCAGCATCATGGAGTCTCAATATCAAGTGCTGACTAGACTACTGGCAGGTGAGAGATGGGTGCAGAGACCAAGTAGACCTGGACAGTGCACTCCATCGTGAAACAAAAATGGCCTCTTCTCCCTTCAGACAGCCCTGGACAGATATGATTGACATTATCCCTATGCAGTATCAGCAGCTACCCATGATGTTAAAGTCATGAACCACCGCCTGAAGAAACTTCTGTTGAATACATTTAATCTGATTTCAAGTAATTATAGAGGGTGCTCACTATTTCTTTTTCATATTGCTGATATTTTTTTCTTTGATTTTTTTGTACTAACAATCATTTTCTCATGTTGGTTATATCTTTTAACAGAGACATTTATTTATTTAAATTGATATGCCACCCTTCCCATTAAGGCTCAAGGTGGCTTACAATCAATAAAAATATCTTTTAAACAACTTTAACCCCTCCCCCAACCCTTCTTCGAACCCCCAGTCACCCAACCCTATCCTTCCCTGCCAAATGCGTGGCCAAGCAGAAAGTTTTGTTTCTGGAAGACAAACAGGCTCAGGATTAGATGAATCTCCAAGAAGAGGCAGTTCCATAATCACAGGGCAGTTACTAAGAATGTTTCTCTGCATATCTTTGCTGTAAAAACTTCACAGGAAGATGATACCTTCAAGAGGTATCCAAATTCAAATTCACCTCAGAGGCTGCAACAGGAGTTGAAGAAAGAGGTGGTCTTTCAGATACTTGGTGCTCAAGCCATCTAGGGCTTTGTAGGTCAAAACCAGCACATTGAATTGTGCTTGGAAAGCTGTTGGTAGTCAGTGCAGACTGAGCACTGGTGTAATGTGCTTCCTGTCACCTGCCCTGGCAGAAGATAGGCCTCCATGTTCTCCACCAACTTCAGCTTAAGGGCAGCCCCACATAGAACGTATTGCAGTAATCTAGCCTAGAGGTTACAAAAGTGTAGTTGACTATAACATTGGGTGTTTTTACACACACATTTCTCCTGGATGTTTGCTGTTACATTCTGAACTTTCTGTGTGTCTAAATTATTCACCCAGATCTTAAACATCCGGATCTTTGAACTTCTGTGTAGAACGTCTCCCAGAACTTTTGTGTGTAAAATGTTCTCTGGCTAAACTGCTTTGCTCCAGGCAGCTGTGGTCACTTGGTTTCCATGGCAGCCTGTCACATCTACAGCTGCGGCTACTTTAGGCTCCCTCAGGGCAGTGTTTGTGTGAAGAATGCATCCAGGAACTGCCTCAGGGCAGTGTGTGGGTGAAAAATACATCCAGAACTTACTTGTGGGCTTGTAAACCCAGAAGATCCGGAAATTTAACGTGTGTAAAAATGCCCAATGTTGTAGAGACTTTTCTCTTCCCTATATGACAGGGCAGAAAGTATGGCTGCTTTCCTACAAGCAGCCTTTTAATGCAAGCTCCCTTCCCATGAGCAGTCTTTAGCGCTGCAGGAGCATGCACTATTCAAATGTAGCGCAGCTCCTGTCTCGTGGGAAAGGAGGAAGTGTGGCTCTCCTGCTGGCAAGCTTGCGCATCAGACAGGCTAGTGAAATCTTACCCTGTGTGATGTGTGAGCTTGCCGGCAGGAAAGCCATATTTCCTCCTTTCCCACAAGACGGGAGCTGCACTACATTTAAATAGTGCATGCTCCTGCAACGCCAGAGGCTATTCAAACAGTCTGGTGGGAAAGTAGCCTAAGCGTGTGTGTGTGTATCAACAGGCTAACTAGAGATTAAAATAACAGGTGGTTTCTTAGAGTCCTTTTTCTGTTATATCTACCAAGGCACCATCAGATTGGGAGAATTTACTAGTCGTTTTAAAACCCTAAATCAGGCAATTTAAGTATATTTTCACCTAAAAATTAGGTAACAGTGATTAACAAACTGATGTGTTATATTCTCCCTATGTCAAGATATCTTTTTTAATAGTTAAGTCTCATTTACTTTTACCTTTATAATTGCATGCATTTACTGTTTTTGTCTCTTCCAACTGGTTGAAAAAAGGCTGTAAGCTCATTCAAATTCAATTCAATGAAACTTTTTTTTTTTTTAAATGCTCCAAAAACTCCTTCCTCTTTCCCAAAATACAATACAGGTTTCAGTGGAAGCCTCTGAACCATCAAGTTCTTATTGATGGGTTAAACAGTATACAGAAGGGTGGTATAGCAAACTCCATTGCATCAAGATCTGCTTAAATAGAGAGTAGTTCTCCATTCTGTGCAAAAGGAGTCTATTGTTCATACAACACACTGGTCTGAGTTTTTCAAGATGCTTTTAAGACTGAACAATACCAGGAATGAACCCTTGATGTTTTTCTCTGAAAGATATCTTCCAAGTAGCAAGTGTTAAGTGTGGTTCTACACATCTGTCTTCCTGTAGCATGCAGCTACACATCTGATAGCCATCTTGCATTCTGGATTGAATGATGCATTGTTCCAGATGAGTACAATGACTGGAAGGGAATGTAGATGATCTCTAGTGGAGCCTTTCCTTGGCAGAGAGCAAGGGTTGGGAACAAGAACATGGGGGTCGGGGGCCAAACTGGAGAGAGGGTGCAAGGCGAAGACAAGGAATGCAAGGCAGAAACGAGACAGGGGGTGTCTTTATATGGACCACCCCTGGACACGCTCTGGGGGTGCCCAGTCCCACATCCCCCCACCCTGACAGCATCGGACTTAAACATACCTGACAGCTGCTGTAGCCTGTAATCTACCTGCGCAGCATCCCCTTCCCCTGCACCATAGAGCTGCAGGTGGATCGGCCGCTACTCTAGGCTGCTGCCCAGAGCTCTATGACATTGCCTGGCCTGAAGCGGAGCTGCAGTGGCCCATCCACCAAGTAGATGGACTGTTGCCCCCACCCCCAGCCGGGACTCCAGCTTTGGGCAGCCTGCTCCACTTGCATTGCTTTGGGATGTTGCGAACCACTGCAAGCAGAGCTGGTCCAGAGCAGGTGGTGCCTCTGCTCTGCCTCATCACAAGATAAGCAGACCCCTCACATATGCCTGAAATAACTCATTCCTAAACCTCAACTCCTGCAAAATACATATTCATCTGTTTTAGTTTATGTGGATGAGTACCCCGTTTGCAGTGAAGACTTTGCAAAGTTATGGCCTCATTTTGTTCATGAAGTTCCTCCTTCTTTTTCACTTTTTTTCCATATCTCTTAAATTTCCACTCATTGGTCACATATACTACAATGAATTGAAAATACGTTGTTCCCCTCATATGATGGTATGTTTTGTAACCTTACATGAAAATAGTATGTTAATTGCAAGAGAGATTTATGAGGAGGCTCCTCCAAGGGCATTTTTACACATTGCTGTTTTTTCCCAGATTTCAAAATTCCAAATTTGGCAAACTCCAGCGGTGGTGGTGGTGGTGGTGGTGGTGGTGTTTAGATGCTCACACCCCCAACCGGAAGTCACCCGGGTGCCACTGTAAACAATGCTGCCACGTGACTTCCACACGTTTTGAGACCCGGACTTTTGAGAGCTCGGTTATCAGGTTTTTACAAGTCCATGTCTCAAAATGTCTGGGAGTCATGTGGTGCTGCTGTTTACAATGGTACCCAGGTGATTTCTAGTTGGAGTGTGAGCATCTAAATCCCCCCCGCAAGAAATAGCTGTCTTGAGCTGTTTTGTCCTAAAACATCTATTTTATTGTTAAATTGATGGACGTTGTAGTAAAGTCTCGTCAACTACCTCTTTGATATCTCCGCCTGGATGTCCCGACGTCAACTCAAGCTCAACATGGCCAAGACCGAACTCCTCATTTTTCCTCCCTCCCCTTCCTCTCCCTCTAACCTGACCATCTGCATCAATGGGGTCACCATCC
>QEPC01008436.1:1717388-1754560 GCA_003113815.1 Sphenodon punctatus | reverse complement strand
GGTAGAGGGGGTATTATTCAGCCACTAGGTCCAGATAACATTGTGGGATATGAAATCCATAACAAAAGAATGTATGTAAACAGGTAGGTTTCCCATTCAACAATTTCCCTGGATATGATATGAGCCTACGATTTCCCTAGAAAATAAGCAATTTCACTAGATTTTTCAGCAGTCTTCCTAGGATGGTTTATTACCTGGAAATAACCATCTGTGCTTCTCAGCATCTCCAGTACACAAATGAACAGCTTTTCCTGTCAGGAATTTCACCTGAACTCACTCCCAACTGAGATCCCACTCTACACACTTTTCCTCCTTTTCCCCTACTGCGTTTTCCCAGCTCCTTTTATTAGTGCCTGACTCAGGCCCTGTCCAGATGTTCACCAATTAGAACCCTCATATTCGCTAGTTTCAACTTAAAGCTGGATGGATACTTGGGCAGAGGATTAACCCTTTCCATGCCTGCCCCAAGTGTGCTGACCTACACACATTCTCCATTCAGAAAATGCAAATATGAAGCTTGCAGTAGTTAAACATTCACCATTGAGGCCTGCCCAGCTTCAAACATATTTCAAAGGGGGAAATGACAGACCATTTACAACTACCTTTGCTCTCATCCCTACTAACTTGCACACTTTATCCTAACCACCTGTGCCCGAGCTGTGCCTCTGAATTTCTGCTCTGGAACCTTCCTATTCCTCTCATCATCCAGCTGTCTTATTTCTTTTGTACAGCCTGTGTTAGAATTCCATCTCTTGAGGAGCATGATTCCATTCCTATCCCACAAGCTGAGTGACTTCAAACATAAGATGTGTTTTTTTTAAAAAACAACTTTGTTTTATTAACTCTTGTAGTTACCTCTCTAGTCTCTGCTTTTCTTCTTCAAAAATCATTTTCTTTGCAGGATCAGCTGGGGGGCAGGTTTCCAGGAAATCAGTTCTAGTTGAAATTTCCTAACTGCTGTGAATCAGGCCACTGTCTGGAGTATCACATTGGGCGTCCAAAAAGCAAATCACTCATCACTCAATTTTGAAATGCTCAGCTTCTACCTTTTACAAGACTATTTATAGCTCCTCAGTGAATAGATTTCATTTTCACATGTTTGGCTGTTCACCTGCTCTTGAAATATTGAAAGCAACGAGCAAGTGCTTCTTTGTGTATTTGGTATTCTGACTTAACTGTGGAATGCCAAATGATTTTCTCCTTAGATTCATTCATTGATTTTACAGAGCACACTGGGATCATCTAATAATTTGACCTCCTGTATAGCATAGCCAATTGAACTTCCTCCAATTATAAAAATATCAACTCTTCTTGGCTAAATCATGTCTTTTGGAAGAATGTCTAGTCTTGATTTGAAGACTGAAAGTGCTGGATAATCTTTCTCCCTTGGAAGTCCATTCAAATGCTTAATTCCCCTCGTTGTTAAAAAGAATCATGCCTTTTTTTCTGGTTTTGTCCACCTATTGCATTTGGTTTCTAGGGATGGGCGAACAGAATGCGGTTCGGATGTTCGGCTGTTCGGTTCGAAACCTGAGTTTGGGTTCGATGGTTCAGTTCAGTCAAGTTCGGATTGGCCGAACTTGTCCGAACAGTCAAAAATAGTGCTATCAAAACCGAAACCTAATTTTTGGCCCTGAAAAGATGTTTTTCCTGCCCCCGAACTCATCCGAACATGACCAAACTATTCGGTCATTCGAGAGTTCGGTTCGGACGTTCGGTTCAGACGTCCGAACAGACTGAGTTCAGACCCAACTCCGAACATCCAAATCGCGTTCGCCCATCCCTATTGATTTCTGTTCTGTTCCCTTGATCTACACTGTCTGAACCCTAGATGTACACTTCCAGTAGAAGCATTCTCATGTGAACTCAAATAATTGTATTGTTATAACTAAGTTTTCCAGATTATCATGGACAAACCATGATCACCAAAATGTTTGTGGAACTCAAAAGGGGAACAAACAAAGGCTGAAACTAATCTGTTTTACCCAGTGATTTGTGGATCATATTAATAATTTCCATTAATGATTTGAGTTAATCTTAGAAACTTGAGGTTGAATGAATTCTAACTAGTTTGATTATTTTGGTGACAATTTATTTATTTTAAAAATTTCTCTCCCTCTCCCTTCCTTCATCTACCCCTTCCCCCCATCTCTCAGATTGTAAGCCCTAGGGCAGGGACCGTGTCTATTCCATTACTTTGTAAAGCACTAGGTACATTGCTTGCACTATATAAATGCTTGCTAATGATAATAATAAATAATAAATATGCCACCCTCTCCCAGAGGCTCAGGACAGCTCACAAATTAAAAACCAATATTAAAAAAACCCTAAAAAAACCCATCCCCAACCCACCCATAATCCCACCTCCCCAAACCCCCCTTAGCCTAACCCCCAAACCACCCCAGTCTCCTATCCCCACCTGCCAAATTCCTTTTGAAACAGAAAAGTTTTACACTGCCTCTGGAACATGCCAGACTTGGGCTCAAATGAATGGCCTCATTCAGTTAATTTGATTGTTTTACAAAGTCATTGCTAGTATTCAATTCGTTTTTTAAGCAGTTAGACATTTTTAACTTCAGCTTTAACAAAGGCCATTTTTACATGGAGATCTAGTTCAAATATGTAATTATTGTGTTTTGGATTTAGCCTAGATAGTTTCAAATGGTTTTCTCCACTACTCTACCAAATCAGGTAGCGATTGACAGGAAATGCCAGTGGAAGAGCCAGAAAGATTAGCTGAGATAACAGCCAGGTACGGTCTGATTTTGGAGCGACTGCAGGACTATAATAGGTCCTGATAATCCCTGATAATCTATTCTTTGTGTAGTATGATGAATTCTAGAACTTGTTTCTTGACATCCGAAAAAATCTGATGATTCCCAATGCATACAGTGCCGACTTCTGTACCTCTCTCCCACACATCAAAGAAGAGCGGATACAAGGAGATGCATAGGTGATGGCAGGGCTGGCCTTACCATAGGAAATCTTCTATGTTCTCTTTTTCTGGGAGCCCCACAGTGGCCACTGCTTTCACCAGGGCAAGGTGCTGGGCCTCCACTCCCTTCCAGTGTCCCCCGCACTTCCCTAACCAACACGACCAACTCTAGGGCCCCACAAGGACGGGGATTGGGGCCATCAGGGACTCCACATTCTGTCTTCTCTCTGGGCTCCTCCAATTCTAATACACTGTCCCCTGGGGCGGGGGTGACCTCAGGATTCCATACAGCAGAGATAAGGAATCTCTGGCTTCTGAAGCAAATTTGGGCCATGGCTGTTTTTTTAATTTATTTATATTTATTTATCAAATTTCTACCCCGCCCCTCCTAAAACAGTTCAGGATGGCTTACAATAAAAACAACCACATATATAAAATACATCTAAAAGAGTTAAAACTTTCCAAAATACAAACATTAAAACAGGGCCGGGAATCATGATAAAACAATAAATAGGGTAGCGGAGATAAAAAACCCTTCCCCCCTCCCCAAAGGCCTGGGCAAACAGCCAGGTTTTACAACTTTGCCAGAGTGTCAAAAGGCTTGGGGCCAGACGAGCTTCCTCCGGGAGGGAGTTCCAAAGGCGCGGCGCAGCCACCGAGAATGCCCTCTCCATTGTGGCCCCCCGCTTTACGCGGGGGACCTCCAAGAAGGCACCCCCGGCAGACCGAAGGAGTAGCTCTGGGGCACGGAGGGCGAGGCGCTCCCTGAGGTACAAGGGGCCCAGACCGTGAAGGGCCTTTTAGATCAACACCAAAACCTTGAACCTGGCTCGGCACGCTATTGGCAACAAGTGCAGAGTCCAGAGCACAGGTGTTATGTGCTCCTGACGACCCGTCCCCGAGAGGAGCTGGGCTGCCGCATTCTGCACTAGCTGCAGCCTCCGAACCAGGAACAAGGGAAGCCCCACGTAGAGCACGTTGCAGTATTCCAGCCTCGAGGAGACGAAGGCATGGATGAGGGAGGCCAGGGCCGGGTCGGAGACGTACGGACGCAGCCTGCACACCAGATGCAACTGGCGGAAGGCAACCTTTGCGACTGCCTTCATTTGGTCCCTTTTCAATTCCTGAATCTGGCCCATGAACCCAGTCCTTACCCTCAAGCATTGTAAGAGTGAGCTCAGGTAAAGGGACAGAGCTGAAGGACATGTACTCAAGGAGAAGGGATGGACCCATGGCATAGATCCATGATCCTGACCCTCCCCTTCCTTTCCCCATCCTGAGCATACCCCTTAAGCAACCCCACCCTTAATTACTATGAGCGTTTACTAATTTTCAAAGTTGCTCACTGGAAACAAAATTGTCCCCAACCATGAGTCACCTTGCTGCCCTGCTCCTTCCATCTCCCCTG
Organism: Sphenodon punctatus; assembly: GCA_003113815.1. NCBI lineage: Eukaryota > Metazoa > Chordata > Lepidosauria > Sphenodontia > Sphenodontidae > Sphenodon > Sphenodon punctatus. The sequence goes on along the minus strand of QEPC01008436.1, from coordinate 1,750,217 downwards.
GCATATGGAAAGGTAGGGTGAGATTAGGGGAATGTGGAAGGGGGTGTCAGATGCGGCAGGGCTCTCTGGGAATCACACCAGCAGTTATATGGGGCAAAGATGGATTGGGTGGGTGGTGGTGGGTAGTTCACCACCACATGTGCAGTACCTGGTATTCTGGCCCTTTCTTTGTGCCCGCACCACCCACATGAACAGACAGAGACATGCTCTGGGGTTAAAAGGCCTTGGCCGCAAATTTATTCAACATAGATTACACATATGAGCAATACAACCATATTAACAACCTGTGTGCATAATAGCGGGGAGGAGCCATGCTACAAAAAACAGGCCCAAGGGGGGTTGAGCTAAATCTCACCCCCCCTGCCTGGGTGAATCGACCCTTCGACTTCACCCTCCCCTTGGGTCAAGCCGGGTTAACCGCCCCAAACCAGCCGTTCCGAGCCTGGGCTGGGGGCCCGGCCTTCTGACCCCCCCGCTCCCCAGGTGGTAATGGGTACAAGCGCGACCCCTCAGCTCATAGGGAGCCTTACCACAGCATGGTTCCTACCCCGCTAACCGCCATGAAAAGGGGGGAGGCCGCGCTACTCCACCCCTTTCCCCCACACAGGTATCCCAAAATGCACATGTATGGCCTCCCGCAAGTCTTCCAACCAGAGAGCGTTCCCCTGATCTGATAAATGTACGCCATCGCGTAGGAAGAGGTCAGCCTGCTGGCTCACAATCCTTTTGTGATGCACCACCGTGCCATCCAAGAGGCTTACAAACGCCCATATGGCCCTGTTGATTTTGCGTTTTGCGCGCTCAATCTTGCCTGGCGCTTTGGCATACCGCCAAACCCTGCGGGCAAGCAAATCTGACCACCAAATGTGTGTCTGTGGCCAACGGGCTGCCAATCCTGAGATGTCAAACTTCATTGCGCCAGTGAGCTCCCATGCGCTGCGCACGCCTAGGTCATTCTCTCCCAGATGGATGATCAGGATGGCGGGTGGCCCAAATAGATTGGCCCTTCTGAGAAGCAACGGGACCAGCTGGTCCCAGCACATGCCGCTGCGCCCGATCCAGTAGAGGCGAGCGTGCAGGCCACAACCGAGTTGGGTACCAAAGCTGGAGTTTGCCGCATAGCGTTCGGCCCACCGTACAATGCTATGCCCGCAGATCCACACACTTGGCAACCAGTCAGCGCCTGCAGATAAGCAAGACAACAGAGATATTATAGTAATGACGTGGCGACTGCGGAGGGGCCGAAAGGCCTCACGTATGTGCGGTAAGCCCCAGACCGCCACCGGCCTATGGCCATGATCTGCGCTGATGCCATGCCCCCTGCTGCCGCCGTGGACGCCGCTCCTATCCTGAAAGAGTGTGACCCATAATGAGCAGGCGACATTCCTAGAGCTGCCAATCCTTTTTTAAAAACCGCCTGAAATTGGAATTTCGTCAATCTGGCTCCCCCAGAATGAATGAAGAGAGTGCCTGCTAGCGGAGGACGCACCTGCAAATATTCCCCCATCGCCGCCACTGGGCACACCAGCCCTAGCGTGGCTCGGTGCAGTGTCAAGTGATGGCCCCTCCCCCCTTGGTCGGTCTTAGAGTGCCGAATTGTGATACTGACAGCGTCAGTGGCCCAAGTTACGTCCCTGATGTCGAGGGCCACACCTCTCCGATCGCCCTGTGATGAGGGCACCAGCTCACTAATGCGCAATGCCCCGAAAAATGCTAATGAAAAGGCAGCTCTGAAGAGTAACCCCTCATATGGGGATGAGCAAATGCGGGGCAGTGCTGCTGACAAACGAGCAAGCGTGTCAACCGAAACTGGTTGACGAGTATCCCTCTGTTGGCCCCGCTCCCTGGCCCACCCATCGACAGCCCTGCGCAGGCGATAGCTCGCACACGGGTCGGCAGTACCCTGAGCCTTGCTGAAAAAAGCAATAGCCGCCAAACGACACCGAATGGTGCGAGGCGCCAACCCCCGGCTACTCAAGTGTGCCGCAAACCACTCCACTTGACAGGTTGGGATGGGCCAAGATTCCTGCAACCCGTGGGCTGCGAGGAAGCTGCGGAATTCCTGAAGCGCGGACACATAGGCTCGCCACGTAGAGTCTGACACGGCGGCTCTAATGCCCTCATTTATCCTTCGTTCCCAAGCTTCCACAAAGCCTCCGGCATCGCTTCTGGGTTGATGTTGGCGCCGGGCGCCAGGGAACGGAATCGCTCCATCTGAAAGCGAGATAAGGAATCAGCAATCTCATTGTGAACTCCGGGTACGTATTTGGCCGAAAAATACATATTGATGGAGAGGCACTTCAGCACAAACCAGCGGACCAGGACCATAACTCTGCTGGACTTACTGGACTGGCGGTTGACCACCTGCACCACCGCCTGGTTATCAGACCAGAAGCATATGTGAGAGTCCCGGAAGCGATGGCCCCAGAGTTCCAACGCCACAAGAAGTGGGAAGAGCTCTAGAAATGTTATGTCCCTGACCAGGTCGCTGGCTGCCCAGTCCAGAGGCCAGCGTTGGGCGCACCAGCTACCCTGAAAGAACACTCCAAAGCCACTCCCCCCGGCAGCATCGGATACTACCTGCATGTCAGCTTCAAGAAGCCGTACCTCCCGCCACAAAGAAATTCCATTGTAGCGCTGAAGGAATGTAAGCCATACCAGGAGGTCCGCCCTGAGCCCCTTAGTTATGCGTATGCGATGGTGGGGAGCAGACAACCCTACAGTTGCTCGGCCGAGCCGCGCACAGAATGCCCGCCCTGGGGCTACAACCCTACATGCAAAATTGAGGTGACCCAGTAAAGTTTGAAGTGCTCTCAGCGTCACCTTTTTGGCAGCCATAGTGTCTGTGATCAATCCCTGCAATGTGGCCAGTTTGTCTGGCGGGAGACTAGATGTGCAAGACACCGTGTCAATGACTATCCCTAAAAAGGAGATGCGCGTTGCGGGACCCTCGGTTTTTTTCTCGGCCAGTGGGACCCCCAATTCTCCCGCGACCGTAGCAAACACACCCATTAAATGGGCGCATTCCTGGGTACCCGCCCGCCCTGAGAAGAGATAGTCATCGAGATAGTGTGATATGGCCGCTAAACCAGCACGGGCCCTAGCTGCCCATTCCAGCATAGTGCTAAAACGCTCAAATGCAGCGCAGGAAATGGCACAGCCCATGGGCATGGCTTTATCATAGAAAAATTGGCCGTTAAATGAAAAGCCCAACAGGTTGAAATCCCTCGGGGATACCGGCAGGAGACGGAAAGCTGACTTTATGTCGCACTTCCCCATTAGTGCCCCCTTGCCACATGCCCTCACTGTGCGCACAGCTGCGTCAAAAGATGTGTATTGTACTGAGCACAAACCCGGATCGATTCCGTCATTAACCGAGCTGCCCTTTGGGTAAGACAGATGGTGTATTAAACGGAATTCGCCGGGTTCCTTTTTTGGCACTACCCCCAGCGGGGAGCAGCGCAGGGGAGAGAAAGGCGGGGAGTCATATGGACCTGCTACCCTCCCCGCCTCCACCTCCTTTTGTATCTTCTCCCCCACTACCCCTTCCATCCCCCGCACAGACTTAAGATTCCGAGTGATCATATCCACCCTCGGGCCTGTGTACGGGATCTCGAAACCTTCTGAAAACCCTCTCCACAAATAATCAGCATCTACCCTGTTCGGATAGCGCTGCAGCAATGGGCGGAGAACCTCAAGCTTTATTGGCGTAGGTGCCAGATCCAGCTTGGTGTGCCCCACCACCCCCGAACCGTTCCTGCTTCGCGCCCCCATTAGCAAACCGTTGCCTTCCTGATTCAGGGCGCCCCTTCCGGCAGGACGAGGCGGGGTGACCACCTCCACAGCTGGAACAGAAATGAGAGTATTTGCACCGGGAACGAAAACACCCCTTCGTGTTGTATGCCCAGCATACCTGCCTCCCAGAAGATGCCTTTGAAGGGCCCGCGATCACTACTCCGCTCCCCGTGCGGATGCCAACCACTGGGCGGTGGGGGGCCATAATTTGGGAATGCAAATTATAGTCAATGATGTCCCAGCGGGTGTGTGGGTTAGATGCTGCCCTACGACGAAACATCTCGTCGTATTCCAGCCAGGCTATCCCCCCAAAATCGCTATAGGCCTTCTGGATAATTGCGGCGTACTGAATTAACTGCCACGCTCTATTCGGGAATTTGTAAGCCACAACCCCCATGTAAATAAAAAAGCAAGCAGACCAGTTTTCCCATGTCCTGGGTACAAATGGTTTCTTACGCTTGCCCTTTTCCCCTTTTTCCGTGTCCACGCACCCATCGCCCGGCTCCTCCCCATGTAATAACATAAAGATATCGAGAAACTCACCCTTCCATATTTTCTCCTTGGTAGTTAAAGACAAGTGGTCGCCGGGCAGTGAGATGGGGATGGCATAGGCGTGCAGGCCCGGGGTAAATCCAGGTCGCCCATAGGTAACCTGCGCCTCTGCACAAACTGCAGTTGTGTCCCACACAGGGACGGCCGCATTGGCATCTAACGCCAGCATGGCCGCTTTCTCCCAGTACCACTGAGGGACCTGTCCCCCAACCACAGTACCGGGCTCTGCCGCCGAGCCCGTGCCCCTCCCCGCGCCGGCGAGCGCGGGCCCCAGTGCGCTGTTTGCATTAACGACCTGAGGCCCGGGTGCGATGGCTGGTGCGATGGTTGCATTCACGACCTGCGACAGGACCCCTGGGCCGGCCCCCCCTCCATTACCTGCTACTGCCAGGCCCCCTGCCACGCCCGCATCGCAACCCTGCATGTGGCCCTCAAGCCCCACATATCCACCTGGGCCCCCGGGTCCCACAGTGCCGATGACTGTGGTCCCTGTGGGCCCCTCACCTTGGTAAATGGACGCCGCCACCATTCCAGTTGTCTGCTGTGCTGCTCGAGTCCCTCCGACTGCCTCGGGACCTCCTGCTCCGCCTTCCCCCGGCTGGGTCGCCTTCCGATTACGACGCCGCTTTGTGGGAGGAGTGGCCCCTGCCAATCGCCCCAATTCCTGTGCCTGCACCGTCTGTAGCGCGATGGCGATCATCTGCATGACATCTTGCGTGGTGTACCGGGGGGCGCTGTCTTGCTGCTCCGGGCCCCTGTCCGCCCCCGCAGTGGCTGGAACACTTACCTGGGGACACTCCCCCTCCCCCAAGGGGGAAGAGGCCTGAGTGCTTCTTCCCGTCTGGGCCCTAGTGACCCGGCCAGTCTGGGCACCCTTGCCACCCTTTGCAGCGTTGCCCCCCTTCGCCGACTTGACGGGTGCCATGATGACCCTGTAACTAGCATTGGAAGCAAGACGAGCCACTGTTAATCATCCTCATTGTAGATCCCCCCCCCAACACGGGCCTAAATGTATACAAGGAGTCTGATAAATGTAGTCCCTCCCCATTCCTCCCACTTGGGGTGGATAGACAAGGCGTAAATATGTGATGACAAATATGGAATGCCAAAGGGTCCACATGTATATAGGGACTCCCCAATCCTCCCACTCGGGGGGGTGGGGTTAGACAAGGAGTAATTATGTAATGACAAATATGTAATGCCAAAGGGTCCAAATGTATGTAGGGACTCCCCATATTGTATTCCATCTATTATTGTGAACACAGTTGAAATATTTGCATTCATTGTTTATATTTGGGGTTGTCCCCAACTGGATATATATATAAGACAAGGAGTACTTATGTACTGGCAAATATGCAATGCCAAAGGGGCCAAATGTATATAGGGACTCCCCATTCCTCCCGCTTGGGGGGGGGGCTGGGGTTAGACAAGGAGTAATTATGTACTGACGAATATGTAATGCTAAAGGGTCCACATGTATATGGGACCTCCCCGTTCCACCTGTATATGGGGACTCCCCATTCCTACCGCTTGGGGGAGGGGTGGGTCAAACTACTGGGGGCTTTTACCCCCCTACCCCTACTGGGGCCCCTGCCGGGGCTGCGAGACCCCCCTTTGTCCCTACTGGGGCCCCTGCTGGGGCTGTGAAATGAAATGGGGCTTTGACTTTGGCGCTCCACTTGAGGGATTCCCCTTGCCCCATCCGGGGAATTCCCCCTGCCCCTACCGGGGCTTACCGCTCAAGCTGCAGCAGCAGCGCTCCAGCCCCTGCCGGGCTTAGAGCGCTCCACGTGGGGGATTCCCCTTGTGCCTACCGGGTTTTTTAAATTCACGCTGCCGCACCGCGCTCCAGCCGGGGCTGTAAATTCCAGAGCCCTTCAATTCAAGCTGCAGCAGCGCTCCGGGACATGGGGATTCCACCCCCCACTCTTTAACTTCAAGAGCTTTAAATTAGAGCTGCTGCAAGCTCCAGCCGGGGCTGTAAATTCAAGAGCCCTTCGATTCAAGCTGCAGCAGCGCTCCGGGACATGGGGATTCCACCCCCCCCTCTTTAACTTCAAGAGCTTTTAATTAGAGCTGCTGCAAGCTCCAGCCGGGGCTGTAAATTCAAGAGCCCTTCGATTCAAGCTGCAGCAGCGCTCCGGGACATGGGGATTCCACCCCCCCCTCTTTAAATTCAAGAGCTCTTAATTAAAGCTGCCGCAAGCTCCAGGTACCTGGAGATTCCACACACACCCCCTTGCCGGCTTTGCAGCTCGCTCGGCAGCGCTCGACATGGGGGGTTTCTCTCCACCCTTGCCGGCTATGCCGCGCTCCATGCAGGGGATTCCCCCTGCCCCTACCGGGGCCCTTACGTGGGGATTCCCCTCCCCCCCACCAGGGCTTTACAAGTGAAAGCGAAAGCCGCCGCTCCACATGGAGGATTCCCGAGCTTTAAGCAACATGGATCACTAGCCATGGGGGATCATGCCCCCCCACCGAAGCTTTTAAACTGAGCGCGAGACATGGGGGATTCCCTGGCTTTTCCCCGAGGAAACTAAATAGGGCCGCTCGCCATGGGGGGATTCCCCCCCTGCTGGTTAGACTGTAATAACAGCGCGTTCACCTACCGAAAGCCTTCAGAAGCGGCCACCGGGATTGGAGAGAGGAGGAAGCACCTGGCCGGCACAGGTATATATACCCGTTTACGCCCCCACCCAGGTGCCCCCCCCTCCTCCCTATTGGCCACCCGGTGCCGTTGCTCAATGGACAGACGGGTGAGGGCAGAGGAAACCCCTGCCCCCTCCCCGCCCGGCATCCTGTTCGGGGGAGGGCGGTCACAAACTCACCCCCCCGCTAAGGGCTAGGGGGGTGTCCCTTCTCTGTTGTCCAATATGACTGTCGAGAGCCACATGAAGCCTAAGGCCAGTATTGGGGGTAATAAACTAAAAGGAAACTCTTGGGATTGTTTTATGTGCTTAAGGTTGTGAATGTCCTATCACAGAAATAGACAAACTTTAAAAGATCTTATTTCCTAAGTAGAGGGACATTGGATAACTGAAAATGAAATGTGACTGCTCCATATGCCAAACATTCATTTCTCTTGTCACTGAAACTAAATAAATCCTTTGAAATGATAAGCTGAAAATTTGAGACAGCTTATTGTTATTTATGCAAACTGAAAATGGAATGCAAGCCTCCTGGCACAAAGGGAAAAGGCTCATTGGAAATTTATTATCATGCTTGCACAAGTAAATAGCAAGCGTGTCCTTCTAGATAAATCATAAATAAAAGAAGATTTTTCTTCTGAATCTTTACATCAGCAAACAATAGAGAGAGAATTTATACTAAAGTAGTCTCTCTCTTTCTCTCAGATAATCTAAATCAAACTAAGTGGAGCATTTGCCAGGTGTAATATTTATTGTTTAAATAAGATTGTTTTGTACTTCTTAAATTGTGAGTGTTTCACAAAGTGACTTTGTAGAGTTAAAAATTTAGGACTTGTCTGTGTATCTCATGAATGGCGTTTCACGGAGGCTCACAGAACTATTCATATGGATAAGGGCTGTCGCTTCTCCCTACATAACATTGCTAAAATTCAGCACTTCCTTATGGCTCCTATTCCAAAGACTAGTCTATGCTATAGTCATCTGTCACCTTGACTACTGCAATCTCCTCCTTACTGGCCTTCACCTTTATCACCTTGGCCCTCTCACTTCTGTTCAACACTCCACTGCCAGGGTCATCCATCTTGCCTGATCCAGTGGAGGGAGCCTGTGGAAAGAGAAGAGGAGTTGATCAAAGGGATTAGCCCCTCTTCTCTTTCCTACACTGGCTCCCTCATCCCTTTCTCATGCAGCACAAACTTGTCTTCACTTTCAAGGCTCTTTGTGGCCCTGCTCCCTTTATCTTTCCATTGTGTTCCCACTCAGGAACTTACTCCTCCTCCCTTGTCCACCCTGGACTCTCCTGTTCCTTAAACCTTCTTTGCCCCTTCTTGTATGGGTGTTTTCAGATGTGTCAGTGGCTGACTTTAGCATGATTTAGCGTGCTTTACTCTGCAGGCCACCATCACATTGGAAAACACTCACCAGATGTTAGGGATGTGCAAACAGAACCAAGTTCAGAAATTTGGTTCAGTTCGGTTCAAAAATCAAGTTCGGTTCGAACGTTCGGTTCACTCGACCAAACTATTTGAGTTCGGTCGAATTCCGAACTTCCGAACCGAGTTCGTACATTCAAATCCGTTTTTTTGGCCTTCCGAACTGGTTCGGATTCAACCAAACAGTTCGGTCGAATTCGAGTTCGGTTCGAAAGTTCGGTTCGGTTGACCGAACTATTCGAGTTTGGTCCGAACTTCTGAACCGCGTTCACACATCCCTACCAGATGTTTGCAGAGGCTGTATTCCGACCGTGGTGGCTAGCCCAGGCTGTGACTCAGGGAAGTTCCCAAACCACAGACCAGGTGAGCTGCAACCATGGTCGAATTCCTGCTGCCTGACCACTTTACTCACTGCAGCCCGGAGTGGTGGGTGCCATGGCAGCCCTCATTGGCCACCAGAGCCACCCATCAAAGAGGGGGGCAGGTTGCTAGGCACAGCATGTGAGCGGGGTGGGAGAGTGGATGCACGTCTGCCCGACTCTAGAACCACTAACCCCCGGCAGCCAGGCTCCCATCACATTAATATAAGAACATAAGTAGTGTCATACTGGGTCAGACTAATGTTCCATCAAGTCCAGCATCCTGTCTAGACAGTGGTCAATTTCCTTGTCTTGGGAGAAGTACCCAACATGTCACAATGGGAAAGGCATTCCTTGTTGTTCCAGCCCCCAACTGTAAGAGGTTACCTGGCCAAAACCTACTTGGCTAATAGCTATTAATGGACTTATCCTCCAAAAACTTATCCAATCCCTTTTTAAAACTAGCTACACTACCAGCCATGACCGCTTTCTCTGACAGTAAGTTCCACAAGTTAACTGTGTGTTGACTGAAAAAAATACTTTCTCTTATTTGTTTTAACTCTGCTACTAGTTAATTTCATGGAGTGTCCCCTTGTTCTAGTACTCTTAGAAAGGGTAAATTGCCCTTCTCTGTACCTCTGTACCCTATTTACGTGATCCACAACACTCATGATTTTATAAACTACTATCATATCCCCTCTCAGTCATCTCTTCTCCAAGCTGAAGAGCCCTAACCTATCAAACCTCTCCTCATACGGAAGCTGTTTCATACCCTTGATCATTTTTGTTGCCCTTCTCTGTACCTTTTCTATTATATATTTTTTGAGATGGGACGACCAAAACTGCACACAATACTCCAGGTGCGGTCGTACCATAGATCTATAAAAAGTTATTATGATATTTTTAGTTTTATTCTCTAGTCCTTTCCGAATGATTCCTAACATGGTTTGCTTTTTTTACTGCCACCACACACTGAGCTGAAGATTTCAATGCATTGTCCACAATGACTTCAAGATCTCTTTCCTGAGTGGTAACTCCTAATTTAGAACCCAGCATTGTATACATATAATTTGGGTTATTTTTCCCTATCTGCATCACTTTGCACTTGTCCACATTAAATTTCATCTGCCATTTAGATGCCCAGTCACCCCGTTTCCCATTAATTTGGGGACCTGGCCAGCTCCCGGCTGCAGTCGCAGCCCCACTCCGGATCAGGTGAGTCCATGGTGGCATTTCAGTGATGTGACATTTGAAAACACCCAATGATGCCTCCTGTGCTTGGACCTCTCTCCCTGGTCATATACACTCTGCTCCCTTGCAACCTTCAAATCCCATCTAAAAATCTACCTCTTACATCAGACATTCCCTAACTCTTCAATCCCACAGGTTGCTCATTTGTGCTTCTCCTTATACACTTTTCAGGATCTGCCCCTTCCTTTATAATTAAGCACCTGCACCTGCAACTTCTCAGCTTCATGAATGAAGCTCTGTTCTCTTCCCATTTGTCCCTCTCCTAGTCTCCCCTGCTCTTGTCTAATCTCAGTTGTAAGTCCCTTGGAGCATGCACCTGTCTTTAATCATGAATCTTCAGCACCAGGCACATTGCTGATGCTGTAGTAAAATACTAAAAACTAAAAACTAATAAATAAATAAATAAATAAATAAGAGCTTACCAATGTAATACCACAATCAGATCTTCACCCAGCTCTAAGTTATGGTATATGTATATTGGTTTAAAGACACTTCTTTTTTACTTGCTTATGTACTGAAGCATCTTTAGCTATTGCCTGTGCAAAATAATCAGCATCTCACAAGTTTAGTCTAAGCTAAATGCTGTTTTCAACCCTGACGAGTTCTTTCACCAGTCCCCCCTCCCCCTTATGAACCACATGTTGGAAGTTTGTACTGAATGAGTTTTTACTCTAGGTATGTGAGGTTCATTGAGAGGTTGTTTATACTGTCAGCATACTGAAATCATTTTTAACGCAAAGTTTATTTAACACAGCTCTACCAGAATGCTGTTCTTTTTTAGTTAGTTTCACTTTTTATGCAAGGCTTTCTAGGCCTCCTTGACCCTGCGTTCATTTTGGGCTGTTCTGCAGTTTCTCGGGCCATTTATAAATGGCTGGGGGGTGAGGTGGAGTGCCACTGAGTGGGCCATGCATGGGGGAAGGATGCTGATGGGTGCACAGTCAGCTACACCCACCTCCATGCAAGCCCGCCTTTTCGCAGGTTGCTCCGTGCATGGGGGATGGGTGGGTGGAGGTGCACAGGTCATGGGAGAACGCGCCTTCTCACTTCCACATTCAAATGAGATGTTCCCACACATGGACACTGGGTGTCTGTCATGGGGACATGGGGGCAACACACTAATTTCGAGGGGAGATAACACACCCATTTGGGGGAAGATGACACACATTTCGAGGATACATGTAATGTAATATAAAGGGTTAAGAGACTGTAAGCTCAATTGGAGCAATATACTGAAATCAGTTGCCAGAGTGGGGGGAGAGATTCCCTTTGATATAACTAGTGGACAGTTTATTGCCAAGCAACAGCCAGGTCAGCCCTGCCACCTGATTACAAGAACAATAGCAGCAAGGGACAGGAAGTCACCGAAGCCCCTGCGAAGGGGAGAAGAAGAGATAGGATCTCTAGCCCCCAACCCCGGTAACAGTGTCCATGCACGGAAGTGTTGTTTTAAAATGGCCTCAGTCCCTACTCTGTACCCTTGAAGTTCCTTTCTGTGTTGAACATGGTTTCTGGAAAAAATGTTCATTACAAGCAGTGCAGAGGATTGCCATACTAACTAGTAAATGAGGATGGATGAAAACTGCTAGATCAGAATTTTCATGAGCTACATGAGACTGATCAAGAAACAACTTGTGACCTATGTGGGGCTGCCCACAGTGACAGTTTGGAGACTGCAACTGGTGCAAAATGTGGCAGCACGTCTCCTTATGGGAACAGGCTGCTGGGAGTATATTACACCGGTGCGCCGTTCTTTCCACTGGCTTCCTAAAGTTTTCCAGGCCCAATTCAAGGTGCTGGTTCTTACCTATAAAGACCTATACAGCTTGGGTCCCATATATCTGTGGGATCAACTCAGTCACCGTACTCTGGATTGGCCCATGCAGTTGACTGGGAGCGCCCTTCTTGAAGTCCTCCGGGTGTCCAAGGAGGCCACTATGGAGAGGGTATTCTCAGTGGCCATACCGATGCTGTGGAACTCCCTCCCGGCAGAGGCCAGGGTGGCCTCGGACGTCTCTTTTTGATGTCAATGCAAGACCTGGTTGTTCCGTCAGGCCTTTGGTGAGGGAGATGGGTGAGGGTGGGTTTTTATTTTTATGGGGGGTATTTTTTTACTCCCTCCTCTTTTTCCATGGGGGATATTCTCCCCTCTTTTTTTATTCTTCTCCCCCCTTTTTAGATGTTTTATGTTTATGCTGTTTTGTGTATTTTTATATGTATATTTTTATACATTGTAAGCTGCCCCAAGCTGCCTTTGACAGGAGAGGTGGGAAATAAAAAGTTTTAATAAAAGTAAAATAAATAAAATGTGGAGATGGTCATTTTATCTCTTCAGACTAAATATAATTATTATAAGGGGAGCAGATTTTTGATGCCAACAGAGGGTATTTTATTTATACAAGCAGTATGGTTTGGTAGGGCACTGCATGGGTGACCTGTGGCCCAAGGACACCACTGATGCATCTGATGCAGACGCAGGAGGAGCTGGGAACTGGCAGTTGTGGGGGTGGACCCCCAGAGCAGCTCCGGGCTCCAGCAGCCTCCTCGTCCATCTAAAAACACCCATTGTTGCAACCTGCTTCAAACTCTGTCACCTTGCCATTGTTTAGAAAGCAAGACCTATGAGGAAAAGTTGAAGGAACTGGGAATGATTAGTCTCAAGAAGAGAGACACAAAATATTTAGCAGCCTATTTTGTGTTCAAAGTAAATAAAAAAGCAATTTGCAAAATCACTTGTTCTCTGTGGCCACTGAGGGAATAAGTAGAAGGAATAAAGATTGCAAATAAATATTAGGGGTGGGTAATTAACAATAACTTTTCTTAGGCAAAAGTTGTCTATAAAAAGAAACTGCAGTTGCAGATCAAAAGGAATTTTGAATTTCAGTACATTTTGGTGTCTAAAACAAAATTTTTGGAAAGTTTCTGTAAAAAAACTGTACTAAGTTCAACTTTTTGGATTTCTGCAGCCACAAACTAGAGCATTAAGCAAAATAGTTACAAAAACATGACTTGTTTCAGAAATACAGGCCCTTTTGACACAGGGTGAAAACAGACATGACGCTAACCACCCTTTAACCACCCTTGGTATATTTATGTATATTTCAGGGCTGCATAGGGCACTAGTACAGCCCTGCAACATGCATAAATAACCACCAAGGTGGTTAAAGGGTGGTTAGCGTCATGTCTGTTTTCACCCACAGACAGGGCTGGGTGGAGGGATGGGTGTTTTGCCACAGTAGGTGGAGGTGAGTGGGTGTCCTTTTACACGGACACACACCCACCTCCACCCAAGGAGCCACCTCTGGTTTTCCAGAGGGCTCTGTCGGTGGAGATGGGTGTGCGATGGGTAGAGGTGGGTGTTGCACTGGAGCGCGCATGCACCTCCACCCATCCCACTCGGTATTCACACAGGTGAACTCCAAGCAGACACCCATCCCCCCACCCACCACCGGCCATTTACATGGACACCCCTCCCCCCAAGCACACCCGCCTGAACACCGAGCCAGGGGGGGGGGGGCATCTGTGTAAAAATGGCCACAGTTTCTTGTTGTATTCACTTTTTTCATTGTTTAGTAAATATTTAGTTAAAAAACACAAATCTTGTTTCAGTTATAGTTTAAAAATCTTAATCAACACTAATTCAAATACAACCATACCCAGGGACAGCAAATGTGGCTATGTTTGATGTTACATTCTCTCAAAAAGAAAATGAATGTGGCTTTGCAGTTTTGTCTTTAAAGGAGTATGCATTGGGCATACTGAGTTATTTTAATTTTTTTTATTGTTATACATATCAAGAAGAAGCTGTCCAATGGCAAATAAGGGACTAAACCTTCAGGGGATTTCCTTTATCTAAATGATTTTCCATTTAGTCATGTAATTACATTTGTCTTCCATATCAAGCTTAATAAGTTCAGTATCTAGTTTTTAAATTATGCCTTTAGAACTTCCAAAGTTCATTATCACCTTTTCAGTGGGTAAGTAGTCTTTGGAAGATTACTATTTCTTGAGGGATTGAAATATAATGTTTTAATTGTATATGATTAAACATTGGCATCTTATCTATATTGAAAATTCTTCTTAATGGTTCTTGGGTCCATCATTTTCTCCCCTTTAATTAACTTCCCCACCTCTTCTAGACATGCTTTCTCCCCAATTTTTATTTTTTTAATTTTTTTAATGGAATCACTGTTGCCTGGAGGGAAGTTTGGACTATAGCTATTACAGTGGCATGGATTTCTTTTGGGAAGTGTTTGAAATGAGTACACATTTTTCTACAAACATAATTTGCAGCATTGAATTTTACAGATGCATAATAACAGGAACTAGATATTTTTCAGACTTTTGTTTCTCCCATCAAAACAGTCGAATATTATTCTCAGCTGCTGTAAATTGGTGTGTTGGCTTTAACGAAGTAATATTGATCTACATAAGCTTAGAATCTGGTTATAAATTGTCTCCTGAAGGATTGTTAGGTGTCTTGGCTTATTCCATATGTTCCTAAAATTTGGTGCAAATGGTTCAAAAACATGCGCTTTCAAAGGAGTGCAAATTGTTTTCTGTTCTAATATGGGGCATTAATTAAGAGGCCAACAATTCTCACTTGAATACTCTCCTCTTAGAGTACAGAATTTGTTTTGTCCTAGGCCACCCAGAAAGTTCTCTATTCAAAATATTGTAATGTTCCATAACAATTGCAACATGATTAGTGACAAGTCAGTTCTAATATGTTCCTTAGTGACAGACTCAAGTTCCATTGGATTAAACATGGGCCATGGCTTTATTGAAGGTTTGTGACATGCATCAATCAAACATTACCATAGGAAGGCATACCGGGTAGTCTAATCCCGCCAGCAAACCCACTTTCAAAGGCCCATGTTAGGGCCAATGTGCTTCCTCAGGGTCTGACCTCTGACACAGAGCCTACCTCCTGCAAAGCTTGCCCAAGAGAGCCAGCCCTTAACACCATATGGCCGTTGTGAATGGCAGGGCTGCTACTTACTCCTCTTCTTGGCATTCTGGCCCCAAACAAGCCATTGGGACCCC
The DNA here is from genome assembly GCA_003113815.1 of Sphenodon punctatus. Lineage (NCBI taxonomy): Eukaryota > Metazoa > Chordata > Lepidosauria > Sphenodontia > Sphenodontidae > Sphenodon > Sphenodon punctatus. The sequence goes on along the minus strand of QEPC01008436.1, from coordinate 1,735,133 downwards.
AAAGGGTGGACCCCAAACAGGAGAGACTCAATCCACTGGTTGGGAGGCCCAGTGAGTCCTACCTCTAGAGTTGAAATGAAAAATCTCTGTGAGTGCTGTTTCCAATGGAAACAGCTTTCACCTTCATTTACACGAGAAGGAAATCGACTGGCATTTTTGGCATTTTCCGTTATTTTCTGTTATTTTCTGCCATTTTGGTAATTTCTGGTAATTTCCAGTATTTTTCAGTAATTTCCAGTATTATTGGTAATACCAAAAATTACCTGAAATTACCAGAAATTACTGGGAATGACCAGATATTGCCAAAATGGTGAAAAATAGCAGAAAATCATGAAAAATGTCAAAAATGTTGGTAGATTTCATACTCACTTCTGAAAGATTGGTGTTTCAACAGAATGAGAGCAGAGCACCTGCTAGCACTTCAGCACTGCCTGCCTCATCCTGCCCCAGGCATTAAGCTGCAGCACCCCAGCCAGAAAAGCTTGGAGTGGCCCCAGCTCAATGCCCCATCCCAGTGGATGTCTTCCCTTGCCTTACTGCCTATCCAAGTACGCTGCTCTAGAATGCTGTGTTGGGATACTGCTGTGGCCAAAGATCTCCCTACCATATCTCTCTAATACGGGTATGCATGTCGTTTTTGTTATTACAATGACGATAACGAAAATTGTCATTTTTGTTTTCGTTATTGCTATAACAAAAATGACAACTGAGAATAACGACAATGATAACGGAAACGACAACCGAGATTACCAAAAATGACAAACAAGAATGCCTTTAACCGTAATGATAATGGTAATGATAATGATACCAATATCAATACTGGTATCAATATCAAAAAGATACCAAAAATTATACCAAAAATGATAACAAAAATGATAACAAAAATGATAACAAGAAACAAAAATTACAATGTCATTATCATTGTCATTATTATTAGTGCTGTGGCAGTTGGGTTTTGGAGGGGAAATGTAGAGAGGGGAGGAGGGAGCAGACATCTTGGTGTCTTAACAGGGTTGAACTCTTAAACTGTGCCTGTGTTGGGAGGGACGAGCAGCTCAGCAGTATCTGATGGATGTATCCCTGGCCAATGAGCCCCAAGCAGGCCCCAGAAGTCTCATGGGATTCTGTGATTGCTCAATCCCTGCTGCCTCCCACAACCAATCAGAGGAGGGGCTCTGGGGGCGGGCACTGCAACGCTTTATAGTGGGAGGGCCAGGTTTTTTCTCTTCATTGTGTGAGAGCTCTTGTCAAGTTGCATTTACAGAACTGTGGTGCTTGCACATAAAAAATCCTCTCTAGCCCTCATTGTATTATTTATTTATTTATTAGGTATTCCTTCCTCATACCCTACATACCTTTCCTTCCTCATACCCTACATTTTCCCTTCTCCCTTTCCCTGCCTTTCTCCCCCCTGTACATTATATAGAGATAGGTAGTATAGATTAGATATAGATATATATTATAGGCATATAGATTAGATAATAATAGTTATATAGATAATTTATACCAAAAATAAAATCTTTGTTTGAAATGGTACCAATATCAATAACAATATCCATAATGATAACAAATATCGATACTGATTACAAAACCGATACTGATACCGATACCGATAACAAAAACGATATCAAAAATGATAACAAAAATGATAACAAAAACAATAATGACAACGAAAACGAAAATGACATTGTCATTAATAACGATAATAAAAATGACATTTTTGAATAACAAAAACAAAAAACAAAAATGATATGGAGGCCTGGTGCACACCCCTACTCTCTAACCACCATGCTGGCTCTCCATTCAGGTGCTGTGGGAAAGGTAAACCCCTCAACTCCCCCACGGTATCGGTATCAGTATCTGTTTTGTAATCAGTATCGATATTTGTTATCATTATGGATATTGTTATTGATATTGGTACCATTTCAAACAAAGATTTTATTTTTGGTATCAGTATCATCATTGATTTCTGTGCATAACTAATATTTATCTAGCTGTCCTTTCCAGGGAAAAATTCCTTCTCAGATCCCTGGAAAGGACAGCTAGCTGCAGCCTGAAGCACCACCCTGGAAAGTCTACCAGAAAATGCCAACTTGCTAGCTCCTAGGGGAAGGAAGGAGGGAGACAGAATTGATAGGAATGCTGCCAAACAATGGTGGCCAGCTCCAGGCAGGGGGTTAAATATCTTCCCCTCCCCATGCCCCATTACGCAGGTCCAAGTCCACAAAACAAGTGCATCACCCCTGTCTGCCCAAACCAGGTAAGCTGCGCCCCCACCCCCTGCCTATCACCTTCACCAGATCCTTCTGCTGACCTTGATGGGCCGCCCCCACCACACCTCATGCACTGAGCAGGGGCAGTTACCACCTTCTCTTAACCCACCGCCACAGCAAATGCCTCCCCACTTCAATCAGCGAGTAAAGCCTTTCCAGAGCTCAGTAAGCTCTGCATAGCCATCTTTAACTGGAACTCTGGCTGTAGAATCTTTTGGAGGGCATTTTTTAAAAGGGATTGCACCTATTCCATTATTTTTCCTATCTTACACTATCCAGTGTGCCTACTAACTAATTTCATTTAACCCAAAGTCCTTCTCTGCTTCAGGAGAGAGTGTCACACTTGTGTTCCTTTCAACTGGATCAAAAGGATGGCTTCTGCGGTTGCTCATATGTGCATATATATATTACTCATTACTTAGCAAGCATTGAATAAAACCTTATTTAATTAAAATTAATTAATTATTTTGGTGCAGTTTGAGTGATTTGCATGCATCTTAATAAAGATCTTAACATCAACATTTAACAGAGAAATAATAATAATAATAATAATAATAATAATAATAATAATAATAATAATAAAGTTTATTTGCGGCCTAAGCCAATATCGTACAAAAAGATGATACATAAAACACAAAAGCATTTAACAGAGAAGAAGAAAAATGTCTTTTCCCACTGGTTTTTTTTTTAAAATAAAAATAAAAAATAAAACCCAATATATATTTCATGGTGAAAAGGGAGGGAAAGGGTATAATTTATTAGAGTTCTGTTGTCAAATTACCGTATGTTACAACATGGGGTATTTTCAGACATTACGGGGCCCTTTGGCCCCGTACCGAAAGCAACGTCTTCGTTTCCCGCCGGGGTCACCCCTGCACGGCCCAACAGACGTGCCGGGGGGATCCCTGCGGGGAAAGTGGGAGGGGCCGTGCGGCGCAACGTGCGGCCGCACAGCCCCGCCCCCTCCACGCACCCCGCCGCCCGCCCTCCGAGGAGACGGGCGGGCGGCGGGGCCAATGCGGCCGCCGCGTCTGGCCGATCGTGCCACGGCCCGGGATCCCGCCGGGGATCCCGGGCCGTGGCACGCGGCCAGACGTTACTTTTTGTTGGCCACGGCCCGCGGTCCATTTGACCACGCTTCCCGGGACCTTCCCCCGGCTAGCCCGGGAAGCGTGGTTCAAATTGACCCCATGTGGCAATTGAGCGTGGCCAACATCTGGCGCACGCCGTGCAGACGTTCAGGGGCCTTTGGCCCCGCGTGGGGGTTGAGCGTGGTTCACTGTGGTTCAGCGTGATCTCGTCACGTCTGAAATCACCCATGCATGCAGAATTCCAAAAAGATTTTCAATACTGAGCAGTGTAGAATGCTATCCAGAAATAATAGGCATTGGTTCAACAGGAGAATTTGCATGCCTAGTGAATATTTACCTTTGTAATTTACCTTTGTGATTTGGATGATACTGACATACGGCTAAAATCAGATCAGTCCCCAATGAGCTAGATTAGATAAATATAATGTAAGTTATTTTCTGCTAGTGTCAGCTAGTCACAGAGACTATGCAGAGAAGATTTTTTTTAACCAGATCAGACTGCTTCTGTCTGTGAAACTAGTTTTTAAATGGCTTCTTGTTGATATTGGTTGTTTATATGACCTAGTTAAAGATAAAAAAGAGAAATATCATGAGAATTGTCACGTTTTGCATAACACCCTCAATTTAGAATTGAATTTAAAATGTTTCCTGTTCCTCAGTCTAAAAAGGTATATGGTTATCTAAAGAGAGCAACATAATTCAGAAAAAGATTAGCTTGAGCACATCCATCACCAACCAAGTTGATGTAAATCCTCACATCTATTTCGTTAACTTAATATAGTCTGAACTCAACTTTAGCTGAAAGTTCTAAAATCCTGTATGCTGGCGGTTTGGGGAAACTCCCCCACAAGATAGGGTGAGGTTGTTACCAGACAACCACTCATTTCCATATTAAAAACATATTTGTCCATTACATTAGTTCATGCAAACATGCTTTGTGCCACACATTTAACAGTGGCTGTGATGCCAGAAAGCATGGTCATGGACAGCACGTAGATGCCATTTGCATGTGGCTGCAATTGTGTATAGATTACCCAGTGCCCCATGTCTGGTCTGTGCTTGCCCAATGTACCATAGGAACGGGGGTGTAGCTTGGTAGGAATAGGTCCTGTTGCCGAAGATGGAATGGGCCCACCACTCCAGTGTGCATATTCGCTCTACATGCGTGTGGGCTTCCCAGGCTCATGGGCTCCGGTGCAACTTCTCCTATTATAGCTATGCCCCTGCATAGGGATCCCATGCATGAAGGGACAGCTTTTGCACAATAGCTGGTGTGAGTAGATAATGGGAACATCATGAAACTGCAAAAACATGCAGCAGCATAAACATCAGTAAAATCAGCCAAGTGCCCCAGATGACATCCATGATTTCAACAGTCATTTATTTAATTTATTTTATTTCTTTATTTCATTCAATTTTTTTATCCCACTCTTTCCTCAAAGGCTCAGGGTGGCTTACACAAATAAATATAAAAAACCACATAAAAACAATTTTGAAAGCCCCTAAGCCCCTCCCACAAACCGTCCTCCTAACCCATCCCCTCTCACACCCTTACCCCAAGACCATACCATTCCCATAACCCCACCTGCCAAATGGCTTCTCAAACAGAAAAGTCTTACACTGCCTCCAGAAGACACTCAGTTCCAGGCTCAACTGGACTTCTAGGGAAAGGGAGTTCTATAACACTCGGGCAGCAACTGAGAACGCATCCCTCCCTGTGGCTCCTCATTGTGTGAACAACGCTAACAAGTGTCTCCACAGGGAGACACACCTGCCCAATTACAGGGGGAACAATGGGACACGGAAGGACAGGCGTTCTTTCAGATATGTGGGGCCCAGATCATTGGGGGTTTTAATTTAAAGGTTAAAAAAGCACCTTGAATTGTGCCAGGAAAGCTATCTAATTTTTAATTATGCCTTTAGAACTTCCAAAGTTCATTATCACCTTTTCAGTTGTAGGCAGCCAGTGAAGACTTCTGAGCAGCAGTGTAATGTGCACCTGGTGCACTGCCCCGAATGGAGGCGATCGGCTGAATTCTGCACCAGCTGCAGCTTCTGAGCAGTCATCAAGGGCAGCCCCACATAGAGCGCATTTCAATAATCTAGCCTTGTGCTGATGAAAGCATGGATGACAGTGGCGAGGTCCGAATCAGAAAGAAAATGTTGCAGTTGCAGATGCAGTTGGTGAAAAGCACACCTGGCTACCACCGCAGCCTAACAATCCAGGCTTAGCAAGGGCATAGAAGCATCAAGACTGCAAACCTGATTAACCAAAGGGCGGCAGACTCCATCGATAATAGGTGTTCCAGAGTCCCCTTCATGTCACAAGGCCAGCCAATCATCATCATCTCAGTCTTCACCCAAACCTCCGAATGACCTCACCCAGTGACCATATACGTTGAAAAGAGGGAAGACAGAATAGAACCCTGCAGGACCCCATAGGGGAGGTCCCAAGAGGATGATGAACAATCGCCCATCACCGCTCTCTGTGACCTCCCGGACAGGAAAAAGCAGAACTACTCGAGAGAAGTCCCATGCACACCTGCCAGGTTCTGCAGTTGTGTCAGCAACACCTCATGATCAACTGCATTAAAGGTCGCCAAAAGCTTTAATAAGATAAACAGGTAGAATTTCTCTTGTCAGTCTCCAAGCGCAGGTCATCAGCCAAGGCCACAAACACAGTATCTGTGCCATACCCAGGACAAAAGCCTACTAATTCAGGTCCAGGAATCTGATAACACTGGGTGATTTCAGACATTACGCGGTCCCAATTCACCGCAGTGGATTCCCAGCGGGGGTGAACAGATTAACCACCCCCCGTGTTCAAGGAAAGCCCCGAACAGACATGACAGAACTGGGACCATGGCAGGGAATTGGACCACCAGACTACAGCCCGGGGCAGCACAACAGGCATTACGTCGATCCCAGGCCGGGCTGTGGTCAAAGCACCCGGAAGGCACCAGGGCGGCTCGTCCGGGCTGCTGTCGTGTGCCCTTTAAATCTCCCTCCCTGGTGTGTGTTGTTGCTGGTTGCCTGGCAGCAACGCTGCGTGCTTTGTCCCCGGCTGGGAATCATTGTCTTTGGTTCCGACCGGTGGTTGCCATTCAGACATTGCTTTTTTTTGTTTCCCGTTGGGAATCTCTCTGACCACGCTTTCGGTAATGGGGTGAAAACAGACATGATGCTAACCACCCTTTAACCACCCTTGGTGGTCATTTATGCATGTTTCAGGGCTGCATAGGCACCAATACAGCCCTGCAACATGCATAAATAACCACCAAGGGTGGTTAACGTCATGTCTGTTTTCACCCATGGTCCGAGCTGGAGTTCCGGAAACGTGGTTGATTTTGACCCCATGTGGGTACTGACTGTGGTGAACATCTGGCAGCCACCGAACAGACATGCAGGGCGCTTTGGCCCCGCCGTGGAATTGACCGTGGTTCACTGTGGTTGAGCATGATCTCGTAATGTCTGAAATCACCAACTGAGATGGCCTGGCACTGTCGGGCAACCACTTGTTCAATAACCTTCCCTCAAAAGGGAAGGTTAGAGACAGGCTGATAGTTGACCAGAGAGTCAGCATCCAAAGATGGTTTCTTAAGCAGGGACCAGACAGATGCAGTTTTAAGGGCATCCGACACCCTACCCTCCTTATGGGAGATGTTGACAATCCCAGCCAGCAACAGCCCCAACATCTCCTGACTGGCTTTCATCAGCCATGATGGGCAGAGATCTAATTCACAACTGGTTGCCCTCATTGCCCCAAGCACCTTCATCACAGCGGTGGGTGAAACCAATTGATACTGATCCAAATAAACACTACAAGACTGGGCCTTCATAACACCAAACTCTGATTCTGCAGATAAAACAGCAGTATCCAAGTTGTGGTGAATATTAGCAATTTTGTGTGCAAAGTAATTAATAAAAATGTCACAGCAGGCATTAGATGACTTCTTTTCCAGGCAGATGCAGACCGGATTCACCAGGCTCATCACAACCTGGAACAGCTCCACTGGACAAGACTTTGCAGACACTATGGGTAATTTCAGACGTTACACCACCACGGTCAACTACGGTGAATCCCCCCGTGGTGATCGTGGTGGCGTAATGTCTGTTAGGATGAAAAGTGATTCCTGCCAAATGTTCACCCCCGGTGGGAATTGCTTTGACTATGCTTCCAGCCTTGGTGTTGAACCAATGCCACACCTGGAGCTCTGGAAGTGTGGTCAAAGCAATTCCCGCCAGGGGTGAACACCCGGCGGGAATCACTTTTCAGCCCAATGGACATTATGTTACCACGGTCAACCACGGGTGGTTCACTGTGGTTGACCATGGTAACGTCACGTCTGTTACCACCCCATGGCCTGGAATCGGCGGACAGTACCACCTCTGATTCCGGGCCGTGGTCCAGACCCCAGGAGGCAGACGGGCACAGCAGCCGCATTGGCTGCTGCGCCCACCCATCTCCTGAAGGGCAGGCGGCCTGGGGAGCATGGGGGGGAAGGGCTGTATGGCCGCACGTTGCACCGTGCAGCCCCACCCCCTCCCCCGATTCCCCTCTGGAATCCACCAGCACATCTGTTGACCGGCCGGCGTGATTCCGGAGTGGGGTGATTTCATGATTCCGTGCCATGGCAGGGAGCTGCCGCGGCACATCTGACATCACCCTATGATAGCGGAGAAGTGATGGATTTCTGTGGATTAAGTGTTTCATCTGGTAAAACCGTGCGTTCCACTTAGCATTAATAACTATTAATAGGGGTGATTGCCATAATCCTGTGGCCTGCTGTTCCCATGAACAAAATAAATAAATAAAAGAACTCCTTCCCTATTTTCTGATCAGCATACAGGCCTGATCCTATTTATGTTCAGAAAAGGAGGTCATCTTAACCTCAACAAAGTCTGTTTAGGATCATTATTTTCATGAAATGTTTTCCATCTTGTAATTGTGAAATAATTTTTCCCCCCTCACCTGGCTTTCTACAGCAAAACTGAATTTGACAGAAGCGAATCAAATTTGGGTATTTTCAGACGTGACGGGGCCAATTGGCCCCGTCACGAAATCAATGAAATGATCCCCCACCGGGATGACCCGTCATGCCCTAATAGACATGCCGGGGGAGGGGGCGGGGCCGTGCGGTGCAACGTGCGGCCGCACGGCCCCACCCCCTCCATGCTCCCTGCCACCTGCCCTCTGGGGAGATGGGCGNGTGAATTCTACACTCGTCTCTCCCTCTGTTCCCCTTCCTTCGTCTCCCACCCCACCCCGCTCCCCGCCGCCTGCCCTCTGGGGAGATGGGCGGCCGCCGCGGCCAATGCCGCCACAGTGCTCGCCCACTATGGCCACGGGCCGGAATCCCTGTGGGGATTCTGGGCCATGGCCGCCGTTCAGACGTGATGGTGGGGGTCACCATGGCAGGGAATCGCCTTCAACACGTGACAGCCTCCGGCCCCGCTGCTTCGGCCGCTCGCGTGGTGAATGTGAGCCCACGCCGTGGTAACATCTGGGGGGGGAACATCTGTTCCCCCCAACAGACGTTACGTGGTCCAAGCCACCACAGGGAATTGACTGTGGTGGACATTGACCACGTAATGTCTGAAAATACCCTTTGTCTTAGCTTTACTGAACAAGTTGGCCAAAAAACATTAAGATTATGTGATGGACTTAAGCATCGAGGAAAAAAAGGTATGTAGTGGAAGGGGAAATGATTACGTGTTTCCAAGTAAATAAAAGACTTTCTGATGGATTTCATCTATTCTTTCAGCTTGATTCAGTCGGTGTTCAGTATGCAGCTTGTGACTCAAGGCTGGAAGGCTACTTCAATAATGAAAAATGAATTGCAACTTAGAAAATCTTAGGAAGGATAGACTGGGGAGATGATTTGATGTCCTCCCACAAACACACACGTTGTTTTGGTGGTATACAATAAAGCACTGGGATACACAGCATGTGCCAATGAGGTATGCTTGCACATCCTCTGATAATGGAGCCAGCTCAGCAGGCCAATGTGGGGATCTAAGTGCCCAGAGCTCATTAATTAGAATTGCATACCTACATTATTCCCCATGCATCAATGTGACTGAACAGCACTCCTGAGTCCAAAGTCAATAAAGTGGTTGTGAAGTGGGAGCAGATATGATATTACAAATATCATCTCATAATCAAAATGTATTAAGGGAAGCCTCATATAAGGGGCTTCTCACCAGGTTTCAGATGGAAATATGGATAATCTTTCCCCCATATCATGTGACCATTGTAAAATTTTGCTACCCGTGGAGTGAAGATTATTTCTGTTGTCATCCCATCTGACTTGAGAGGATGTGAGTGGTTAGATATGTCACTATATAGATAGATAGATTTTGCCTTCTCTGCCCATAGCTATAGCTGCTGTGTCGGGGGGTGGGGCGGGGAGTGGGGAAGCTGCCTGTCACCACTTCAATGAAGTCAAAGCATAAAAAAAGAAAACGTAAATTTGATTTTTTTTAAATTATGTGTATGGGATTATGGCCCTTTTTATATGGATGCCCCCGCCCTCCCCATGTGTGTGACTGTGTGAGCAGGGGGCAGGTGTTTGTCTGACCACTGTGGCCAGTTGGTGTGGGTGTCCGTGCTTCACCCACCTCCACCAGTCCCCCATACACAGAGGCATTGGAGGTAATGGAGGTGCCTCCATGGGTGGAGGTGGGTGGGCGTCCGTGTGATGGGTCGCCCACGCGCTGCACAACCACCGCGGCGCCCGCCCATCCCCCACACACTGTGGCTCCTTCCTGGTCCATTTAAAAAGGGCCTCTGTTACACAAGAGGGTTTCAGAAACTTCCGCATTAAGTGTAACCCCTATTGTTTCTTCATTACTTTCAGAGTGGAATATTCACTAAGATAATTTTGTATCAAACTCCAGCCCTAGCATGTTTTCTAAGAAAAGAACACGTCTATAATATAGCATTTAAAATTATAGGTGATGGTTTTATTTCATTGACCATGTTAATAAATTTAGAAACTTATAATACATTTTATAAGCATGTTGGAGACATAGGTAAAATGTGTTATAGATGGTTAAAAGCCTACCAGCAAAAGGTGTAATTGATGTTTAGAATCCGTGGCTATTTTTTTTTTTTTTTAAATGTGACTTGCCAAAAATATAGAAACCTGTATAAGAATTGCTTATCTAATAATTGAAAAGCTATTAGTTATACAGGGTGAACCAGTTGCTCATCTGACCATTTTGTATTTATTCCTATGTGTATCTGTCATGAACAAATGATCACACTATAAGTCATTCATGAAATTTATTAAAATTGAAATGAAATGAATTATTTAATTCATGAATTAAATAATGAAATTATTTAAGATTCCTCCTTTAATTGTCTGATGATTAGAATGGCACTGCACAATCAAGGACCCTTTAATTTTCACCACATGCAGCCACTTACAATTTCACTCTGTTCAAATCATAGGGTTACAAATATTAAACAATGTAGTGACCAGAGTGGCTGGATATCATACAGTACTGAATTGTTGCTGTGAAGTGTTTTCAAAACAGTATCTACGTTTTATATCTATTAAAAAATGAGATACCATAATGGTTTATGTGGATTTCATGAAGAAGATAGACAACCATTGTTCTTTACTACCACACAGGACAGCAGTTGGGCAATGGAACGGGTTGTCGAGGGAGGTTGTAGAAACTGCTTCACTGAATGGTTGGTTTTTTTTTAAAAAAGAACAACAACAACAGCAAGAAAACAAACACCTGGACACGCACCTACATATGATACTGTAGGTCAGGAGTGGGGAACCTTTTCTACTCTGGGGGTCACTTCAAGTTTAGTTTATTTAAGGCGTGACACAAGTCATTGCCAAAAAGACTACAATAAAACTAAATATACAAATATACAAATTACAGTTTAGAAATTATAAACATTACATTCCTAAAATTAATAATTTCAGACATATCAAAACAGTAAGAATAAAGTAAAAACCAGCATTTATACCAGTTTCTCCTGTATTAGGTTTAAATTTCAAAAACCGTTCTCTTCGCTCGAGAGCTTTAACCAGAAAAACCATAACATTACATAGAAGGTCCTGAGACCCATCCATCAGAAAAATAAAAAGTATCTCTGAAGTTGATCTTCCAGGGAATTTATCCAACCAAGTGGCAAGGTATAACTCCCTCAAGGGTTGATACAGAAGACAATCAAATAAAATATGGGCTATGGTCTCCGTCTCAAGTTGGTCGAATGGACAAAGTCTAAAGGCAAAAGGTATAGCCAATCGACACCCCTCTAAAATACTAGTAGGCAAAGCATTCAACCTGGCCAGGCAAAAATATTTGCCTGGGCAGGAGAGCACAGATAATCCCAGTACAAGGTCTTTTTCCAATGTATAATATAGTCCCAATGATGGTGAATCAGTTACTACAGCCCAATCTTGTTGGTGAGCTATGTTGTTCACCCTGGCTGACAGATCCATTCTGGCTGCCCTAAAGCCCTTCTGCTGACAATAAATCAAAGAGAAATCCATATGCTGTATTTGTTGGTAAATCTTTACCTGCCATACTGATTTAAAAGGATCTTCCCTCATATATTCAAGGAGTCCCACATTCTCTACAACCTCAAGTCTCAGCCATAAATGGGATGCAGCCCTCAATGAGACCTTATTCCAACTCATCTGGGCAAGTTCAAGTTGCAGCGCCACTGATGGAATGCCTATTGGTGTTTGAAGGACTTTCTGAAGAAAGCCCATTTGGATAACATCTAGGTTGTAGGGCTTCACTATAGCTGGGGGTCACTTTGAGAATTAGTACAAACTCCATGGGCCACATACATGTTGGGGACAGGGGTGCTTAAGGTGTGTATTCAAGAAAAGAAGGGCCCAGGTCAAGGATTTGTGCTGTCGATCTGCTCCATATCCTTCTGTCCATGACTCCATCTCTGCTCCCATAGCCTGAGCTCAGTTTTTCAGTGGTTGAAGATGGGAACTGGATCCAGCGGTCAGATCCAGTAACTGAAAAAGGGCCACATAAAAACTTGTCGTGGGCTGCATTTGGCCCCCAGGCCTGAGGTTCCCCACCCCTGCTGTAGGCTGAGGTTCCCAAACTGCAGATTGGACCCAAAATGAGATCACAGTGTCTACGGCTAGGGTCACAATCCCAATTGATATTTGATATACTTTGACTTTGCTACTGTGTGGGGGTCATAGGACAAAAGTTGTTTGCAATGCTTATGTACGCAGATCCCACTGGGCATTTTTACACACACCTTAAAGTGCTGGTCTTTCAATCTTCTGGGTTTACAAGTCCACAAATAAGTTCCGGATGCATTTTTCACACACACACACACACACACACACACACACACACACACACACACACACTGCCACAAGGCAGTTCCTGGATGCATTCTTCACACAAACACTGTCCTCTAAAGTATCCAAGTGACCACAACTGTCTGGAGCAAAGCAGTTTACCAGGAGAACCTTTTACACACAAAAGTTTTGGGAGAAGTTCTACGCAGAAGTTCAAAGAGCCAGATGTTTAAGATCTGGGTGAGTGATTTAGACACACAGAAAGTTCAGGATACAGGAGAAATGTGTGTGTAAAAACACCCACTATCTTGTTTTCCACCTCTTGCCTGGGGCTGTACTGTCTTTTGGCAGCATTTGTAGGCATTTATGCTGCAGAAGAGCTTGTTATTAACTATGAGAAATCTAAGGTGATGTTTTTTTGCTCCTGTCTATAAAGAGTATTTTTGGTGGATTAGTAATCACCGCTTACAGCAAGACAAGTCTTATAAATATTTAGTTATTTAGTTATTTATTTACATTTGTTAGTCACCCCCTCGTGCCCATGGCAACTTGGGGCAGCTTACAATACCAAAAAATCAAAATAAAACAACAAAACAATAAAACACAAAAAATTAAAACATCTTAAATCCTCCTAAAAACCACCACCACCTCCCCCAAGATTTTTATCCCAACCCACCCTCCCCTCCTCTGAAGGCCTGGGAGAACAGCCAGGTTTTGCAGGCCCAGCGGAAGACCAACAAACGAGGCCAGACGGGCTTCCTCCGGAAGGGAGTTCCATAATCGCGGCACAGCCACTGAGAATGCCCTCTCCATTGTGGCCCCCCGGTTTACACAGGGGACCTCCAAGAAGGCACCCCCGGCAGACCGAAGAGGTCATTCTGGGGCATGGAGGTTGAGGCGGTCCCTGAGGTATGAAGGGCCAAGACCGTGTAGGGCTTTATAGGCCAAGACCAACACCTTGAATCTGACTCGGTACGCTATAGGCAACCAGTGAAGCGTTCAGAGCACTGGAGTAATATACTCCCATCGGCTTGTCCCCATAAGGAGACAAGCCGCCACGTTCTGCACCAGCTGCAGCCTCCAGACTAGGGCTGATGTGGAAGCAGCTGTTACCGTGCTGCGATTCCATTCCGCCATTTCGGAATTGCCCGCGCCACACCGTGGCTTTTCTGCTGACATTCCACTAATTCCACCGGCATTCTGCAAATTCGGAAACTATCGGGAAAATTGCAGAATTGTCGGAAACTGTTGGAAAACCGCTGTTCCACTATTTTGTAGCGCTGACAGAATGGCGGAAGTAGCGGAAATGTCATGTTTCCGCTATTTTGCGAAGCCTGTGGAAATAGCGGAATGAAATTAGTGGAACTGCGGGAGTAGCGGAATGAAACTAGCGGAATGAAAGCATCTGCCATGCCATACCACTAATTGCAGAAACACTGTTTCCGGCGGAAATAGCTACCGCTGCGACATTCCACTACAGCCCTACTCCAGACCAGAACCAAGGGAAACCCCACGTAGAGCACGTTACAGTAGTCTAGCCTAGAGGTGATGAAGGCGTGGATAAGAGTGGTTAGGTCGGGCCCGGAAATGTATGGGCGCAGCCTCCGCACCAGATACAGCTGGCGGAAGGCAGCCTTAGCCATCACCTCCACCTGCCAATCCAGGTGGAGATCCAAGTCCAACAATACTCCCCGACTCCAAACCTGCTGGGCTACGGGAGGGTGGACCCCCTCTATGAGGGGAGCCAACACCTCCTTCGCCCTACTCACTGCCATCACCTCCATCTTATCAGGATTGAGCTTCAGTCTGCTCTGCCGCAACCAATCCGCCACTGCCTCCAAACAGTGGGACTGCACTGAGACAGCAGGACCTGGGTCGGTTGAAAAGGAGAGGTAAAGCTGGGTATCATCAGCATATTAGAGGCAATGCACACCAAACCCTCTCACGATTTCCCCAAAGGGCTGCATATATACATTAAACAATAATCGAGACACTATGGAACCTTGTGGAATGCCACAATCCAGGACCCGGGGGCTAGAAAATTCAGCCCCCAGGACAACCCGGGCTTCTACCGGATAGGAATGAGTGGAACCATCCAAGGACAGTCCCGTCCAGGCCCCCTAGGGCTCGCAACCATCTCAACAGCATCCCATGGTCCACTGTGTCAAAAGCGGCCGAGAGATCTAGCAGGATCAGAAGTGTGAAATGTCCTGCGTCCATCTCCCGGCAGAGATCGTCCACCAAGGCCACCAACGCCATCTCTGTGCCATAGCCAGGGCAGAACCCCGATTAAATTGGGTCAAGGAAACCGATGCTGTCAAGATGCACCTGGAGCTGCAGTGCCACTGCTCATTCAATAACCTTCCCTAAAAAGGGAAGGTTAGAGACCGGTCAATAGCTGGCAAGTGTGTCCACATTCAAAGATGGCTTCTTCAGCAGGGGGCACACCACAGCTTCCTTGAGACCAGGGGGCAATCTCGCCTGCCGAAGGGACGCAGTGATTACCCTCGCCAACACCATCCCAAATGTCTCCCTGGAGGCTTTCACCAATCAGGACCAACATGGATCTAATTCGTAACTTGTGATTCTAACAAACCCCAGGACATCCACAGCATCGGCTGGCGCCACTTCCTGAAACTCATCCCAAGAAGATGGACCAGACAGGGCCTCCATCACCTCGCGCTCCACCTCTACTGCCCCTAATCCAGCATCGAAGTTGTTCTAGATCCGAGCGATCTTGTCTGCAAAGTAGATAGCAAACTCCTCACAGCGGGCCTAGGACAAGTCCCCATCCAGGCAGAGGGAGGCTGGACTGACCAGCCCCTGCACCACCCGGAACAGCTCCGCTGGACGTGACTTTGAAGACACTATGAGGGCGGCAAAGAACTCTTTCTTTGCCATCCTCACAGCCTCAACATAGGATCACAAATGGGCCCTATGGAGAAGACAGTTGGATTCAGTGCGAGTCTGATGCCAGTGTCGCTCTAGTCACCTACCTGCCTGATTTATACACCACAGCCCCTCAGTAAACCAAGGGGCCCTGCAGTGATGAGACAGAGGTAGGAGACGTCTCAGAGCCACCCTGTCAATTGCCTCCCCGAGCAAGATATTCCAAGCTCTGATAAGTTCATCGACAGAGTGGCTGTCAAGGTCTAAGGTTACATCCCCCAGGGCCTCCTGGAACCATTGAGCCACCATCAGCCACCAGGGGTGGACCAACCTAACTGGTCCATTCCCCTTATGGAGATGGTGTGCTGAGAGACTGGCCTGTAGGAGGTAATGATCCGTCCATGACAAGGGCATAACCCTCACATCCCCCACTACCAGATCACCTGCCCCAAGGCCAGAACAGAACTCCAGGTCGAGGGTATGCCCCCCCCATGGGTCGGGCAGTTAATAACTTGGGACAAGTCCATGGTTGCCATGGCATCCATGAACTCTCGCTCCGCTCCCACAAGGCCAGCATTGGCATGGGTATTGAAGTCCCCCAGGACCAAAGTCCTGGAGGAGTTCAGCACCACCGCCGAGACCAGCTCGGTTAAAGCGGCAAGGAATGCTACTGGGCAGGAAGGGGCCCAGCAGCACCCCGAGATTTCCCCCAGCCAAATCGAACACCACATGGAGAGCCTCAATCCCCGGAATCTCCTGGACTGGATACCTCCTAACAGGCCATGTCTCTTTAAAAATAATGGCTACGCCACCTCCCCGACCCCCAATACGGGGTTGGTGCTGCACGGCATACCCAGCTGGCACGAGGTTGGCCAAGATTGGCCCCACCTCCTCGTCCAGCCAGGTTTCCTTAGTACATACAAGGTCCGCAACCCCGTCCAGGATCATGCCCCAGATTACCGGGGCCTTGTTTACCACGGACCTTGCATTTAGCAGCATCAACCCTCCACCGGCAGACTTCAGACCTTGCTCCTCCTTCACCCCCAGGTGAAGGAGGAGAAAAGACAACACCTAGGTATTGTCTTTTCCTCAACCAGCTCTTGGGGATCTCATGTTAATTATGCCAGACAATTAGCACTGGCCTCAGTTCAGGGTCAGATCAAACTCCTTAATACCAGGGGGAGCGGAGGAGTCTGATTAAACCAGCAG
The DNA here is from genome assembly GCA_003113815.1 of Sphenodon punctatus. Classification (NCBI taxonomy): domain Eukaryota; kingdom Metazoa; phylum Chordata; class Lepidosauria; order Sphenodontia; family Sphenodontidae; genus Sphenodon; species Sphenodon punctatus. The sequence goes on along the minus strand of QEPC01008436.1, from coordinate 1,718,366 downwards.
AAAGGTTTTTTCAGACGAAGGCAATTCCTCAGATGTGTTTCAGTGCCCAGATTTGGGAGGCACTCAGCCGGACTTCATTAGAGTCTGTCCAAAATAATTGGATGAGGAGGGCCCTCCATTACCCCCCTGGAACATCAGCATCAATTATCTGGTTAGAGCTGGCAATCAGGTCAGTAACAGCGAGACGCATTTGGCTGTTACTTTCATATTGGCTCACAGTTCTCCACTTGCCACAATCTTCTTTATTGCAGCAATGTCTGAAGGAGAAAGTGAGCCTGCTGTCACCTAAGAGGAGCTTCTCCAAGGGCCGGGTTGTTAATAATTTATGTTAACTTGGTCTTTCCTGGGATTTTCTGGCCCCCTCCCCCCCCCCATCCCCCTTCCCTTAACAGAGGCAAGACAAATTGTCAGGCAATGTATAGCTGATATAGACCGGCAGTTATCTCGCTCGCAGGCAGTTGCCTTAAGGATCTCACCCTGATACAAATACTGGCTGCCGGATCCTAGTGGTGCTAGTTACCTCTCTTCTATATCCTCCCCATTACACAGGAAAGCTTTTACTTCCCTGCGTTTGCAGATTATGTGTACTATGGTGACTCAAGCGTGGTATATGGGGCTTGGCTATATTGACAGATATTGTATTTGCGGGGTAGGGGTAGTAGCGGATCGACCTCACTATCTATTGTTTTGTCCTATTTATGTACATATTTGTGCTCAACTGTTCCAGGTTCTCAGCATTATTTTATTTATTTATTTATTAAACGCATTTATATCCCGCCCCTCCTGCAACGCAGCCCGGGGCGGCTCACAACATAAAACAATTAAAAACAATAAAATACATTAAAATTCTAATAAAACAGTCAAATCTTCAACATAAATATTGACAGGGCTTAGAAAACAAAGGGTAGGGGATTAAAAGAAACCCTCCCTACCCTCCCCCAAAGGCCTGGGCAAACAGCCAGGTCTTACAGTTCCGCC
>QEPC01008436.1:1694049-1714917 GCA_003113815.1 Sphenodon punctatus | reverse complement strand
CCAGAGGCTGTGGTAAGGGCCAGTACTATAGCTGAGTTTAAAAGAGGTTTGGACAAGTTTCTGGAAGATAGGTCCATTAGCAGCTATTAGCCAGACAGGATCAGGGAACATTACGGGAACTGGGGGAAAACAACAGGGAATGGATTCCCCCATTGTGACCTGTTGGGTGCTTCTTCCAAGCCACCGTGATTGGCCACAGTCAGAGACAGGATGCTGGGCTAGATGGACCATTGGTCTGACCCAGTATGGTTGTTCTTATGGTTACATCTAGTATTCATTTCAGCTCTACTTGAGATCCCTTCATAGAATTTTGTGATTCATTCAAATATATCAGATTTTAAAGTTTGCTTTGAATAATCAGTTCTAGCTATTAGGCAATCCTTTCTTTGTAAATGCGTTTGGTGGTGGTGCTTTTGAGAGTGATGTTTACATAACCGATTAGTGTGGTATACAAACCCCATAAAGGATGAAGACATATTTCACAGGTATGTTGTGAGAAAATCAGTCATCATTATAGTTGAATACCTTTCTTGTTGGTGTTATAAGAGGCTGCAAATACTTTCAGCTTTTGAATTATGCTTAGTGTAACTTTTTCTTAATTCTTTTAAAAAGAGTATATGTTTTTGTGTTTAAAATTGGATTAAATTCTATGCTATGGAAAAATTACCAAGTATAATTTTGTTTAAGAAATAGCTTTAACAATATAAGTACATAGTATTCATATTTCAAAGACATCAGCATATTTGTTGTGCCTATGTGTGAGCCTAAATAAAAGCTGCATTGGCAAGAACTATTCATATGGATGCCACAACGAGAAGTTGTCAGGAATATGTTGTCAGGCATTTTAGCCCCAGACATCCCCTGCACTGCTCAAAGATGTAGACCCCATAGATATATAAATGAAAGATAGTACTCACATGAAAGGGATGGCACAACATCAAAACACTCAGAAGCATGAACTACTAATTGCTATTCATTTTGTCAGCTAGCAATTAAATCTGGAAAAAGACAGCAGTGAACACATTGTAAAGGAGTATCTTTGTTAACTGTTGAATAATGTTATTCACACATTTATATTTCCATGGCAAAATTAGTTTGAAAATGTTCCTGTGAAAAGGCTATGATTCTTTTGCTAGGTGTATGCCCCCCACACAAACACTTTCATTTTTAGCACAATACCTGGAGGTTTTAAATGCTAAATACAGATCAGTCAATGACCCTTTTTAAACAGGCCATGTCTGGGGGACCAGTGTGGGGGATGGGTGCACATGGACACACACCTATCCCGCCCCCCACCACCCCCCCGATCACCACACTTGCCCCCACACCCAGCAACCTGTGTTTCTCTGGTTGCTCGGTGCAGGGGCAATGGGTGGAGGGGTGTGTTACATGGGAGCACATATGCCAACCCACCCGCTGCCCCTTTCAAATGAGACACACCCACTCATGTCCACTGTGTGGGAATACTTCCAGTTGATATCCTCATAGCGGCAGAAAATTTCATTTTAGTAGAGATTTCTTTTTGTCTGCTTTCCTATTTTTTGTATTCTAAGTCATAGTTCTTTCCTAGCTAAGTAGGACTCCATTTTCAAAGGGGTTTAAAATGTACCTGGGTGTTTTTCCATTACATCCATTGGCCTCAGTGCAGGAACTCTGCAGCTTAAAATACCACAATTTCATCATCTAGAGGAAGTTGAAGCAATGCCACTTTATGGTCGATTATATAACTCCACACTTAGCGTAGGGGCCCAATGCTATGATCTTTATTTGTGTAAAATGTTCCACTGACTTCAAAATTTATGATGGTAAGTAAAGACAGTAGTAGGAAGAAAATCAGGCCTTGTTATCCTCCAGTTGTTTAGCATCAGCACAAGTCACATTTACTTCAACAAGACTAAGGCCGCTTGCACACAAGTGTGGGGGCAGGGGAACTTCCGGGAGCAGAGATCATGTTAGGAGTGATCCCGGAAAGCTCCGCTCATGTGCCGGGGGTGGGGACGGGGAGTAGCCTATTTCCAGCGTGATTTCCATCATGCATTGCAGAGCTCAAAAATCCAGTCCTGCAATGCATGATGGAAATCATGCTAGAAACGGGCTAAAAGCACAATCTCTGCTCCCAGAGGTGGGGAATGCCCTGTCTGGTCAGTGTTTATGGGAGGATTTTCAATTGGTGACGCCTGACAATGTGGCGAATGCCCTTTGGTCTGTTCGGGACACAGCTTGTGAGTTAGATCTGTGCCCGTCCTGGCTGATATGAGCTGCCAGGGAGACTTCGGGGATGGTGCTGGCGGGGATTATAAATGCCTCCCTTTGGGAGGGGAGAGTGCCGGAATGCCTGAAAAGGGCTGTTGTTCATCCTCTCCTCAAGAAACCATCTCTTGATGTTGATGTTCCTGTGAGTTACCAACCTGTCTCTAACCTTCCCCTTTTTAGGGAAGGTTATTGAATGGCTGGTGGCCCATCAGCTACAGATGCATCTGGATTGAATCGGTTTTCTGTATCCCATGCAGCCCAGCTTTCGTCTGGAGTATGGTACGGAGACGACACTGGTGGCCTTGGTGGATGACCTCCTTTAGAACTAGATAGTGGTCATATGACCCTTCTGGTTCTACTAGATCTGTCAGTGGCTTTTGATACTGTGAACCATGAGATGTTGTTGACTTGCCTGCGAGACTTTGCCGGGGTAGATGGAGACATTTTGCAGTGGTTCCGTTCTTACCTTACAGGTAGATCCCAGCGAGTGGTACTCAGGGATTATACATCTACCTCGGGGGGGGGGGGCACAGAGTTCCATCTTGTCCCCTCTCTTGTTTAACGTAGGTATGAAGCTGCTGGGGGAGGTCGTGCGCAGCCGGGGGTGAGGGTGGGGTGTCCGTTGTCATCAATACACAGATGACAACCAGTTGTATTTGTCCTTTTCATCAGACCTAGGTCCCGCTGTCTCCCTGCTGTCATGGTGTCTGGAGGCTGTGGGGAACTGGATGAGGTGAAGTCGGTTGAAGTTCAGGGTAAGATGGAGGTGATGCTGGTGGAGGGGTGTGTGATCGTCTGAGGGAGGTGGCTGCCCCCAATATTGGGGGTATCCATCCTCTGTTTGTTCCATCTGTGCGGAGTCTGGGGGTGCTCCTGGATCAGCAGCTACAACTGAATCTCCAGGTGTTGGCTGTGACCAGGAGTGCCTTTTGCCAGTTACATCTGGTAAGGCAGCTCCGCCCATATTTCTCAGACTCCGATCTTGCCACTATCATCCATGCATTTGTCACCTTAAAACTACACTACTGCAATGCTCTCTACGTGGGGCTGCCTTTGGTGACAGTTCGGAAGCTGCAGCTGGTGCAGATTGCAGTGGCTCATCTCCTTACGGGGATGGGACTCAGGGAGCACATAACATCAATGCTCCGTGCACTGCACTGGCTGCCAATCGTCTTCCGGACCTAATTCAAGCTGCTGGTTTTGACCTATAAAGCCCTATTCTGTCTAGGCCCCACTTATCTGAAAGCACGCCTCACCTCCTGGATCCTGGGGTGACCTTTGTGGTCGTCTGGGGATGCCCTCCTGGAGGTCCCACGGAGGGGATGCCCTCCTGTAGGTCCCACAGACAGAAGGGCATTCTTGGTGCCTGCTTTGTTGCTGTGGAATGCCCTCCCATCTCAGTCTGGATCTTCTGGCCTTCTGCCGTAATTGTAAGACCTGGCTCTTCTGTCAGACTTTTGGCAGGGGGGAGGGATGGGGTAGGGGGTGTTTTCCTGGTAGTAATTATTTATTATCTTATTTTACTTTTGTATTTTTATATTCTTGCCAGAGGCAAGAGGAGTGGGGTAGAAGTATAACGAAATTAATAAATAAATAAATTTTGTATGTTCTTTAGCAACCGCTACCATGCAAAGCCTCAAAGGGGCACGGACTTGTGTATTACTGCCAGGGATGGGAGTAGAGCAGAGCAGGGGAGTCAGGCTGGCAAGCTGAACTGTATCCACCTGCACTCTTGGATTGGCACCGTGGGCTGTGCTGGTTGCCATTTATTTCAGGCCGGGAAGGCATTCTTCCCTATAGGACCGAATGGCTGGGTCTTATTTGGGTTTTTTTCACCTTCCCTATAGAGCCATTACACATTGTTTGCAAGTTGTCTAACACAGGTGTATTCAAGTGGGGTGGTTAATTTATTGTTGTCGCAGCTTGGAGGTCCAGTGTTAGGCTAAGCCTAGAAATTAGAAATTCTGAAAGAAATTCTGGATTTGGACGCACCTCCTTATGTGGTGGAGGTCATAGTTACTGCTAATTATGGGAGGTGTGATCCACGGCATCACTTCTAATTTTGGGGGAGTGGCAGCACCACCACAACTAAACAGGATAGTACTGATCCCTACCTTGTGACCGGTTCTTTTCAATGTATTCATTAATGATCTGGAAAAGGGTGTTAAGAGTGAGGTGATCAAATTAGCAGATGACACCAAGTTATTCAGAGTAGTCAGAACACGAGCAGACTGTGAGGAGCTGCAGCAAGATCTTACAAGACTGGGTACCTGGGCATCTAAATGGCAGATGAGATTTAATGTGGACAAGTACAAAGTGATGCACATTGGGAAAAATAACCCAAATTATGAGTACACAATGTTGGGTACTAAGCTAGGAGTTACCACTCAGGAAAAGGATCTGGGAGTGATTGTGGATAATACACTGAAATCCTCAGCCCAGTGTGCCGCAGCGGTCAAAAAAGCAAATAGAATGTTAGGAATTATTCGCAAGGGAATAGAGAATAAAACTGAGGATGTCATAATGCCTCTATACAAATCAATGGTGCGACCGCACCTTGAATATTGTGTGCAGTTCTGGTCGCCCCATCTCAAAAAAGACATAGCGGAACTAGAAAAGGTACAGAGAAGGGCAACAAAAATGATCCAGGGTATGGAACAGCACCCGTATGAGGAGAGGCTTGATAGGTTGGGGCTCTTCAGCTTGGAAAAGAGACGGCTGAGAGGAGATATGATAGAGGTCTATAAAATCATGAGTGGTGTGGAACTTGTAAACAGGGAACGGTTATTTACCCTCTCAACTAGTACTAAAACTAGGGGACACTCCATGAAACTCACAGGTGGCAGAGTAAAAACAGACAAAAGAAAGTATTTTTTCACTCAGCGTACAATTAGGTTGTGGAATTTACTGCCAGGGGAGGTGGTCAAGGCCAGCAGTATAGCTGAGTTTAAAAGAGGTTTGGACAAGTTTCTGGAAGATAGTTCCATTAGCAGCTATTAGCCAGATAGGATTGGGGAACAAAACCCTTTACTGTCGGGAGCCTGGGGATGACCCACAGGGAATGGATAGCATGGTGACCTGTTGGGTGCTTCTCCCAGGCCCTCGTGATTGGCCACTGTTCAAGACAGGTTGCTGGGCTCGACGGACCATTGGTCTGACTCAGTATGGCACTTCTTATGTTCTTATGTTCTTATCACTCCTCCCTCCAGACACCAAACAAAGGGGTGTCATGCTCTTGAAGGATACATCTGTGGTGGTGGTGTCCACCTGTACTAGACCTGACAGGTTTGCAGGGAATATGTTGAGTTGTTTCCCTCCTCACCCAGACTGAAAGTTTACGTTCACTAAAGAGCTGTGGTCGTATTCACCCAATTTTGTGTCCGTCACCTCCTTTCATGTTGCGGGGACAAATCACTATTCTACTTATATAATACTAGGCCTTTGAAATTTATCCTGTCTTGAATGGAATTACTATCCTCCCTGAATGTAATTGAAGAACATTGAGATCTATACATTTTGATTGTTTTTAAAATATAAAAAACCTTGTCTCTCTAGGCATTTCTTTTTTTCTTTTCTTTTTTTTTAAAGTAATGGAAAGAGCAGCTTCATCTCCTAAACCTCCCTCATGAAGTCTTGGGAAACGCACATGTTTTTTGTTCACAAAAGAAATGAGCTTTTGTACTTTTCATTTGTCCTGGGAGTGACAATTAGAATATATCTCTGCTGTTTACTGGCCCCCTCAAGATGGAGGATTGGATTTTTATTTACAGAGATTATATAGACACACAGATTTTATTTTTTAAAAGAATAGGAGCAGTTACAAGAACTTTACTTTCAGTTAGCTTGGATGTGACTTCCTGTACAACATTAGCTTTTATGTATGTTTATAGTCACCAGTTTAAAGCATTTTAATGATACACTTAGTATGCTCAAATATTTAAATGAGTACTCATTATCCCATTATGCAGTAACTTCCTAGCACACTAATTTTGTTAAGTTACAAGGCTAGTGACTTTTTACTGTCACAGAGCAGGCTTCCAAGTCACTTGCTTTTAGGAACTCAACAGTCTTTAATTTAATCATAAACGCCGCAATCCCAAGCATGGATCCCACGCAGGTTCCACACAGCACAATGTGCTTTCAGTGGAAATGTGAGCAATTTGCATGCACATACATGTGAAAGAGTTGCACTCAGGGCATGGGATCGGCCCCAAATACACTCTCTTATATACAGTTGCAACTCTCCACCATAGAGTAAGACATATCACCTCTGACTTTAGTCCGCAGCCTCCTAGGGTTTGGTATTTGGGCCCTGTTTCCCCAGCAGTCTCTAGCCCCAGGATCCTGGCTTACCCACAGTTCCTTAGCTCAGGTACAGTATTCATAAGTCCCGGTAACCAACAACCCCCTGACTTGCTCCTTTTAGCTGCTCTCACTTTGGCAGCTTCTTCAAGTTCGGCTCTGGCTCAGCTTTTATACTTTTTCTTGGCTGTTTTAGCCACACCCAGCCCACAACTGCTTCTGGACAGGCACTGTGAGCACCCTCATCAGCACCATCACCAAGCTGGTGCTACTCTCACTTAAAGGGGCAGCAGCTCATAAGGTCTCTGCCCTATTACCTTTACAATTTGAAAAGAAATCTTATCTTGATGCAGCACAGTTGTGGGGTTTACATATATTGTTAGTGACGAAACACAATAGTCATTCAATTATATAAATTATAAATATTTTCAGGTATAAGATTAATTGATAAGTTTTCAAAAATTTACAAAAAGTGTTGGTGTCTGCCTTTTTATTAAGGAGCTCAATTATTCATGAAGGGTTGCTTGATATATTGAAACGGATCAATTATTTTAATTTGTCAGCCTGATTCATATTCCTTTATGACCACAGGATGTTTCAGATTTACTTGTGCAGAAAACTGTGGGGCATGGAGAAGCAAGGGCAAAAGATCAACAAAGTTGAGTACAAAGAGACTCTGCTCTTTATGCATAACTAGAACTTCAGGGGAGGTAGCAGATGTAATCAGTGACATCAGCAAAATAATTGGCTACCGTGCCTGAGAATTTGGGAATAAGTGTCTAACCTGCATGTCAAAAAGTCAAGATGTCAATGAAATATCAGTGGCAGTAATGAATGAGTAAGGCAATGTCACGTTTCTTAAATGTCGTGCCAGGTTTGTGGACAAATTTGACATTCGCAAGAAAATACCCGTTAGGAGATGGAGTTGCACTATTTTCCTTAAGCCGATAAACTTCTCCTGAGCTATTTCCCCCTCCTGTTCTATGAGTAGAATTATATTACAGGAAAAAGATAAACTAGAGAGAAAATGGGGCAGAAAGGAGACAATTAAAATAAGTGAGCGGGTGTCGAAGTGGTAGAAAATGATGCATGGCAAACTTCCTTTGGAGGAATCACCAAAAGAAAATGATGTTGTTTTTTATTATTTCAAATATCTGCACTAATATTTCTGGCTATCTAGAAAACATTTCCCCCAATAAATAGATGGTTCTAGGAGATATCTGCACAAACATCTAAAATAAAAAAATACTTGTTAATTAGCAGTCCATTATGTTTCCGGGGCTCCTTTCAAAAACAGCAGTAAGGGCATTCAGTTGTCACTTAATAAAGATACAATAGTGATTTATAAAGGTTCATTCCTTCAGTGTCTTGTTCTTTCTCTTGAAATCTCTTGAAATCTTAAAATCAGTGTAAAGAAATAGCCTTGTTTTTCTCTGTCCTGTACAAACAAATGTATTATAGAAAAAAATCCATATTCTTTTAGCAGTGTTGTTGGCCAAACGGAGCAACCAAAATGACACAGTCTGCCATTTTTAAACCCTACTTGGTAGCTATAAAAACCCAGCTGTGTTTTCTTGATACAAAATTAGGATGTGTAATCCCCCCCCCCCCCAAATGTGACAATCTGGCTATTCCGTGCTCTTTCGTGGACCAGACTATCCTAGTGTTATCTGGACACATATGTGTGGTACATTTGGGGCTGGGGAGCCTTGGTCCTGTCCATTTTGTTTGGATCAGCTTCAGTTAGTCTCACCCACCAATGCAGAGGGTGTGCTTACAGTGATGTGGACAACCAGCTGTGAGACCTTGGGGCCATTGCTGCCTGGGGTCAGTGGTGTAGCAAGTGGGCCCTGTCCCAATCATGGGCCCCCTATGGGCAAAAGACCCCTTCAGAGTCGGGGGGAAGAATGCCCTCCAGGGTAGGGAGGCAAGGTATCTCCGTGGAAGCTCTCAGCAGGCCTTCCGGAGCAGCAGCAATCTTGATACAAAGGTGGATGAAGGTGGGAGCCACACTTCACCCCCCCCACCCACTCCTAACAACTCTTTCTTGGTTGAATCCTTTGCAAGTGTCCAAAGTACCACTGGGAAATGTTCAGAGTGGGCAAGGGAGGAGTGCTTGCTCTGCTCCCTCCCCTGACCAGTCTGAAAATTTTCTAGTGGTGCTCAGGCCACTTGCAAAAGGCCCCATCAGGGTCTGGGACCCAAGCTCAACTTAGTCCCCTCGCTCCATGGTAGCGATGTCCCTGGCTCGGGTTGTTAATGCCTCCCTTTGCGAAGGCAGATTGCCTGATGGTCTCAAAACTGCGGTTGTTCAATCCCTGCTCAAGAAACCCATTGCTTGATGTTCACTCCCCTGCCAACTATTGCCCCATCTCTAATATTCCCGAGACTATGCTTGTGGTCTTGGTTGAACTTTTGTCGGTCTTGATACTCTTGATCATGAAGTGGTGTTGATGCAGCTGCAGAACCTAGTCGGGGTTCATGGGACTTCTCTCAAGTGGTTCTCTTCTTTTCCTGTCTTGGAGGATCAAGAGGGTAGTGATGGGCAGTGGCTCGTTGTCCCTTTGGAGCTCCTTTGTGGGGTCCTGCAGGGTTCTATCTTGTCTCCCGTCCTTATCAATGTGTAACTCAGGCCCTGAGAGAGATTGTATGGAGATTTGGAGTGAAGTGTCATCAGTACGGTGATGACACCCAACTCTGTTTCTCTTTTTCATCTGACCGAGGTCCTGCAGTCTCAGTGCTTACCCAGTGCCCGGCTGCCATTAGCAATGGATGCGAGTGAGCCGAGTGAAGCTGAATAAAGACAAGAACAAAGTGATGATGGTGAACAACATGGAATGGATTTCCCATTGGCACCTGTTGGGTACTTCTCCCAAGCAACTGAGATTGGCCACTGTCAGAGACAGGATGCTGAGCTCGATGGACTATTGCTTTCACCCATTATGGCACTACTTATGTTCTTATGACCACTGTTATTGAGGGAGTTCAACCTCCTTTGGTCATTTAGGTTCACAGACCTGAAACAAAAAATCTTGGCAAGTGCTGCTTCAGGAGCAGGGCATTCTCTGAGATTCACACAACACAGAAACTTACTGGCTTTCCCACTGTTTTTGCCATTTTTTATTATTTTTCACATGTTGAATGGAGATGCCATGGTCTGGTCCCAAACCCCGTGTGTGCCATGTGCACACCCCTGGGGCTGTGAAGATAAGAACTTGTTAGCTAAGAACTGGGAAAGTGCTGTAAAACTGCCATAAAACTGTCTTAAAATTCCCCAAAGGTGACTGTATCTGAAGTACAGACAGACACTTGCAAACACTCTCAAAAGGTCAATATTTCCCATCGCAACGGGAACATTTGCTTTCGTCTCAGCTCTATTTGCAGCCTTGGTTGCTCTTAGTTCCGTTGCTGTGCCTGGATCTCCAGGTTGTGGTGATGGCCACGAGTGCTTTTCACCAATTACATCTGGTGAGAAGGCTGCAAACTTTTTTAAAATCAGATTCAGACTTGGCCACCATCATCCATGCCTTTGCAACCACAAGGCTAGACTACTGCTATGTGGGGCTGTCCAGAAGCTGCAGTTGGTGCAAGATGTGGCAGCCCATCTTACGTTGGGGGTGATTTGTTGGGAGCACATTATGCCAGTGCTCTAGAGTCTGCACTGGATACCAATAGCTTTCAGAGCACAATGCAAGATACTGGTTTTGATCTAAAAGCCCTAAACAGCTTGGGCCCCAACTATCTGAAAGACTGCTTCTTCCCTTATGTCCCGTCACAGCCTCTGAGGTCAGTCGGGAGTACCCTCTTGTGTATATCATCTCCACATGAAGTTTCTACACCAAAGGTGCACAAAGAGGCACCTTTCTATCCCACAATCATAGAACTGTCTCCCCATGGAGATAAATGAATAAACGAACGAGCGAACGAACGAATGAATGAATGTAAATATAATGACCTAAAATCACAGTATGTCTCATTAGATACTACCAAGAACTCTTGTTCACTGTGTTTTCCACGTTTTTGTCAATGGGGGAAATGCAGTGAACAAGGGTCCCTGGTCTACACAGCTGAAAAATATAGTTGGGTGCAATAGGGCTTCACATCAACATTAGCACTGATATGAAGAGCATGGTATCACTGCCTTATGTATCAAATTCTCATAGGAAAGTTTGTCAATTATACAACAAAAACCCTGTGTACTCACTGCTATAAATAATAAAAGCAGTTCCTCTGTGATATCCCAAATCCACAGAAGCAAAAAGTCATGATAGCTAAGTAACTGATGTATCTTGTCATCTTTACAGATCAATAATTAACTAAAAAGCTGTGAATCTGAAGTAAAGCAAAATGGTGCTTAACAGTAGTATATTGATTAAGATTGTCAGGAGGGAAAAAACATTTTAAAACATTGTAATCACTATATTTGCTAAAAAATAGTATCAGAAAGGATGAGTCCCTGTGAATATAAGTTGCCTTTCTTGGCATTTCCATACCTCTGCTGTGGATCAGGATAACTATCTGCTCTGTTTCATTACCTTGCTGCTGTTTATGAACTCATTTTAACCAACTAAAAGAAATTAAAGCAGATGTTTACTGAAACCGACAAAGGCTTACAAATATTCCTCGTTAAGAGCCAACCGTTCCCATTCAAGCCTGTGAAAAGAATTCTATTTAATTGAATCCTGTTTGCATCAAACTCCAAAGGAGGAAGAATTGGAGCTTAGCATCCCCCACCAGCCAAAGCCAGCTATGGAAGAAGTACTGGGTGCTGGTTTGGGGGCTTATTTGTACTGAGGGGCAAATGGAAGGGTGGGAGTTGGAGGCAGCTACAGCTAAGTGTATGCATGCTCAGCCAGAGTATACTCTACTGCTGTTTGTCTGTCCTGGAGATACGCAAGTTGGAAAATTATCAAGCAGTATTTTTATGGAAAATTTTCCACCTGCATTTATTGATAAATAATAAATAATAATTAGCCTAAACTTTTATTAAATTTATGTTTTACATTATACACCGTTTTTAATAGTATGGCCCTTTTTAAACAGACCATGGTGGGTGGGTGGCATGGGTGTGCAACCATGGTGGATGGAGGTGGGTGTGCACTCATTCCCACAGGCGCACACCCATCTCCACCCATCTCCACCCACAGGGCATCTGGAATTGGAGCCCAGTGCTCTGTGGGTGGGTGATGGGTGGAGGTGGGTGTAGTGCGGGAATGTGCACACACCCCCACCCATCCCCCGCAGTATTCACACAGGTGCCTCCACCCATCTCCACACAGCAAAACTTTGTGGAGATGGGTGGGGGCATCTCGTGTAGAAAGGGCTATTGCTTTGACTTGTCATCCTTCCTGCCTCCCTTACCCAAGTTTTGCAAACCTGCTCTGCCCCAAGAAACTATCCCTCCTCCAGGGCCATCCCTAGGAATGTGCAACATATGTGGTCACACATTGCCCCACACCAGCCTAGGCCTCGCACCTGCGGGTGGCAGCCCCAGCAAATTATTTAAATTATGCAAATTAGGACCCGCACCAAGACTTTGCACATGGTCCCGCCTGGTCCCACAAACCCTGGGGCCAACCCTGCCCTCCACCTCCACCTCCACCTGCCCTTTCACCTTTACTTGTTTTCTTCAGTCTAGTCTCTCCTTCCTAATATGCAGATTTCTACTACCCTCCCTCCAACTAACTGAAATCAGTACCCACAAAACCTGGTGAAATTATGGTATCGGATTAAACCTAGAAACATCAGGTACTAATTTGTACTGGATTAATGCCCAACAGAGTACCCAATTTTCCAACTTCCAGTACCAAATTTCCATTGTCCATTACTGAAATCGGTTGGGAAAATGGAAAATGGTAAAATAGAAATCTGTTGGTAGATAGAAAATGGACAATCAGTAATTGGTAATCGGTAACTGGTAATAACCAGTATTGGTAACTGAGTACTAATTGGGCGCCTGACCGAATGCCTGACATAGGTATTGCCCACAGGTAATAAGACAGGCCAAGAGGGAGTTTGAGGAATGACTTGATAAAGACACAAATAATAATAATTTAAACTTTTTCAAGTACATGAGAAGCAAGAAGTCTGCTAGAGAGTCAGTTTGGCCATTAGATAACCAGGGGGCAAAAGGGACACTCAGGAAAGATAAGGACATTGCAGAGAAGCTGAATGAATTCTTTATTTCAGTCTTCACCGCTGAGGAAGTTGGGAAGATACCCATACCAGACCAAGTGTTTGTAGGTGAAGAATCAGAAGATCTTTCACAAATACGTGTGACTCTGGAGGAAGTTCTAGAGCAAACTGACAAACTAAATAGTAACAAATCACCAGGACCAGATGGTATTCATCCCAGAGATCTGAAGGAACTCAAATATGAAGTTGCAGACCTGCTATTGGTAATTAGAAACCTATTGCTAAAATCTGCCACTGTAATAGTGGATTGGAGGGTAGCAAATTTAACACCAATATTTAAAAAGGGCTCCAGAGGTGATCCCGGAAACTACAGATTGATAAGCCTGACGTCGGTTCCAGACAAACTAGTGGAAATGGTTGTAAAGAACAGAATTAATGAGCATATTGATAAACATGGCTTAATGGGGAAGAGTCAACATGGCTTTAGGAAAGGGAAGTCATGCCTCAGAGTTCTGAAGGTACTCAAATACGAACTCACAGACCTACTGTTAGTAATTTGTAACCTGTTACTTAAAATCTGCCATTGTACCCGAGGACTGGGGGGTGGCAAATGTAACCCCAATATTTAAAAAGGGATCCAGAGGCGATCCTGGAAACTACATACCAGTAAGTTTGATGTCTGTGCCAGGCAAAATGGTGGAAACCATCATTAAGGACAGAATTACAGGGCATGTTGACAAACATGGCTTAATGGCGAAGGGTCAACATGGATTTAGTAAAGGTAAGTCATGCCTCACTAACCTGTTGGAATTCTCTGGTATAAATAAGCATGTGGACAAGGGCAACCCAGTAGATATAGTATACCTGGATTTCCAGAAAACATTTTATAAGGTCCCTCATGAGAGAGTCTTGAGAAAATTAAAAAGTCATGGGATAGGAGGTAGTGTCTTAATATGGATCAGAAACTGGTTAAAAGATAGAAAGCAAAGGGTTGGACTAAATGGTCAGTTTCCACAATGGAGAGATGTAAAAAGTGGTGTGCCTCAGGGATCTGTATTGGGACCGGTGCTGTTTAATGTATTCATTCATGATTTGGAAAAGGGCGTTAAGAGTGAGGTGATCAAATCTGCAGACAACACCAAGTTATTCAAGGTAGTTAAAACACAAGCAGACTGTAAGTAACTCTAGCAGGATCTTACGACACTGGGTGTCTGGGCATCTAAATGGCAAATGAGATTTAATGTGGACAAGTGCAAAGTGATGCACTTAGGGAAAAATAAGCCAAACTATGCGTACACAATACTGGGTACTTAGCTAGGAGTTACCAATCAGGAAAAGGATCTGGGGGTGGTTGTGGACAATACAATGAAATCCACAGCGCAGTGCTCAGCAGCAGTCAATACAGCAAACAGAATATTAGGAATTATTCAGAAGGGGATAGAGAATAAAAAGGAAGATGTCATAATGCCTATACAAGTCAGTGGTGCGACCGCACCTCGAATATTGTGTGCAGTTCTGGTCGCCCCATCTCAAAAAAGACATAGCTGAACTAGAAAAGGTACAGAGAAGGGCAACAAAAATGATCAAGGGCATGGAAGGGCTCCCGTATGAGGAGAGACTTGGTAGTTTGGGGCTCTTCAGCTTGGAGAAGAGACGACTGAGCCAAACTATGCGTGACATGCACAATATGGTCAAGATGATCAATGCACAAGATGTGCATGCACAATATGGTCCAGCTGAAATCCCGACAAGCCATTCCAATTTTGCTCAACCTTTCTGTGAAAATGAAATGGCTTTTCCGAACCAGCACTACTCTAGCATTTGGGCAGGAAACTCAAAAGCTGGAGGGAAAGCAGGAACAGGATCTACCTTGTGGCTGTGAAAGGGGGAACTAACGTTGTAAGCTGCCCTGAGCTGCTTGGAGCAGGAGGGGTGGGATAGCAAATGATTTTATAAAATAAAATAAAATAAAATAAAATAAGAGCTCTAGCGGTGACACCAGCAACTCCTCAGGGTTCTTGGGTTTTGGCAGCAGCAGGGAATCCCCATGAGACTTAGAGACCAGCTTCAGTGGTGTCAGTAACTCTGTAGTGTCTGTTGCAGCAGCATCTGCTCCTCAAGTTTGGGGGGGGGACAGTTTGGGCAGCAGCAGGGGCTCCCAAGACCATAGCTGATTGCAGGAGGACACCTGGGGACAGGATCAGCTGGAAGCATTATCTTCCTAAAGCTCCCGGGGCAGCTTGAGAGCGGGTGTGGTGCCTTCGGCATTGTTCTCTCTGCAGCATCATGCTATCCTAGGGATTGATTTCAGCTGGAGTGGCCAGGGTTTTCGCATCAGGGCTATTTTTCAGGCGTGGGGGTGAATATGTTTACAGGAGCTCCTGAAGCAGGTGTGAGGTGTTATCTACCAGAAGGTCAAAGAAAATTGATCAATTTAATGAAATTAAATTTGGGTCAAGAGACTAGCTCATGGGTTAAAAGTTAGAATAGATGTGCAGGCCAAGGTTGCAAATTTATTTTAGCTCACTTTCTTCCATACTCTCTTCTGCTTTGGATTCTCTTGCCCCACCCCTTCCCCATCCTATCGGGTGTGCCAAACCCCAACCTTGGTTCACACCCAGTTCACTCCCTATGCTTTTGTGCCCGCTCCACAGAGTGTTTCTGGTTGAAATCCCACTCCCATCCTGACTTCCAACACTTCAAATTCATGCTCACCTCCTTCAGCTCGGTTATTGGCCTTGCTAAGCAGGCCTACAATGTCCACTTGACCAACTTCTATGCCTCCAACCCCTGCCATCTTTTTTCCACACTCAACTCCCTCCTCAAACTGCCTCCCCCTCCTCCTCCTCCTCCTCCTCCTCCTTCTCTGAAGTAATGGAGGAGGAAATTGCTCACCTTCTCAACTCCTCCAAACTCACCACTTGTTCTTCTGACCCAGTCCCTACCCATATTTAAATAATAAAATAAAAATAAAATACATCTCTTCGGTTCCAGCTTCTCTGCTGTTGTCCCCTCCATCTGTCATATTCTCAGTCTATCACTTTCACCGGCAACCTTCTTTGCCACCTTCAGACATGCTGTGGTCACACCACTCCTCAAAAAAACTTCACTAGGCTCTGCTTGCCCTGCTAGCTATTGCCCTTGTTCCCACCTTTCCTTTGCCTCCAAACTGCTTGAAGGGAAGTTTGCAGTGGAGAGTGATAGACTGGGGATAAGACAGATGGAGGGCATACTACCCACTGCCTCCACTTTCTCACAATTCAGGCCATTATTGATCCGCTGCAATCTGGTTTCCACCCTCTACATCCTTTGGAGACAGCCCTTGTCAAAGGGTGCAGTGCTGTGCCCTGCAGATCCCTGCACGGAGCTGTGTACACATGCATACATGCCCATGCGTGCCGTTTACACACAGCACTATGTGCCAGCAATGTGGCTTCGTTGTTTCCAACGTCCTCTTCATGGCCAAGGCCAGTGGCCATTACTTTATTCTTATCCTCCTTGACCTATCTGCTGCTTGACCCTGATGACCACCTTGACATTCTATCTTCCTTCGGTTTTCAGGATTCTATTCTATCTTGGTTCTCTTCTTACCTCTCTGACCACACATTTAGTGTATCCTATGGTGGATCCTGTTCCCCTGCTATCCTTCTCTGAGGGCTCATTCATACATGCGGGAAAGTGTCATTAGAAGGTTGGGGGAAGGGAGGGGCTCACTTGAACTTTCCTTTCCTGCACATGTGAATGAACCCTCAGGTGGTGTCCCACAGGGCTCAGTTCTGAGCCGCCTTCTCTTCTCTTCTCCCTCTACATCCACTCCCTTGGTGATCTGATCTCCCTCCATGGCTTTCAATACCATCTTTATGCTCATGATTCGCAAATCTACCCCTCTGCACCAGAACTCTCCACCAGTATCTAGTCCCAAATCTCAGCTTGCCTGTCTGACATCACTGCTTTGACTCTCACTGCCACCTTAAACTTAATATGGCCAAGACAAAAGTTCTTATCTATCCTCGTAACCTCACTTCTTTCCTCCCCTTACTCCCTATCTCTGTAGAAAACACTGTCATCCTTCCTGTCCCCTCATCTTGTAACCTTGAGGTCATCTTTGACTCCGCTCTCTCCTTCTCAGCTCACATCCAAAACACTGCTAAAACTTGTTACTTCATTCTTAATAACATTACTAAAATCCATCCCTTCCTTTCTGAACACACTACCAAAACTCTTATCCATGCTCTCATTACCTCCTGCAGGGCTGGCACTAGGCATGTGCAACATGTACGATTGCCCATGGCCCCGTGCCAGCCTAGGTCCTTTGCCTGGGGATGGCAGTCCTGGAAAATTATTTCAGTTATGCAAATTTGACCGCACACCAAGACTTTGCACATGGCCGCGCATGGTCCTGCAAATCCTGGGGCCGGCCCTCACCGCCTGCTTAAACTATTGTAACCTGATTCTTGCAGGTCTCACACTGAAGCATCTATCTCCACTTCAGTCTATTCAAAATTCAGTTGCACGGCTCACCTGCTTTGTACAGCATTATGACCATATAACTTCCTCTCCTCAAGCCACTACACTGGCTCCCCATACACTTACATATATAGTTCAAGCTTCTTCTACTTACCTGTAAGTGTCTTCCCTCTGCAGCTCCTCACTACCTCTACTCTCTTATCTCCCCCTAGACCCATTCTCATGACCTCCATTCATCAGGCAAGATGTTCTTATCTACGCCCTTCACCACCATTGCCAACGCCCAACTCCATGCCTTTCACCTTGCTGTACATTTTTATAATAGTCTGGTATCTGAAATAAGATATATATAACACATTATTATACTGCCTGGATTACATCAAACACTTTTCACACAATCCTCCAATCTATCTTTTCTTTGTCTTACTTACCAGAAGAAAATAGGCCCCCAAAAATTAGAATTTCAAAAGAATGAACATGAAACTTTCCCCAGAAAATGAGCAACTCTAGTCTTATGTCGGAAAATGTTCTCTCCAATAAAAAATATTTACTTGTCTAACTATAATCAGGGGGGCAGAATTGGGAAAAGGACTTTGTGGTTAGGTGATTTCAGTTTCCGGTTCGACTTAATTTAATATCTCTTGTGTAACCTACACTGCATCTGTTTTCAAACATACAAATCGAATTTTAGCCGCCTTTACCTAAGATGCTTCAGATTGCTTTTACAATAAAACACAGTATAACAGTGCAATCTATATTGCCAGCAGGGGAGATCACACAATGGACACCCCTAATACCCAAAGCACCAGAACCCTCAGGTTGAAGCTGGACTCTGATTTCCACAGGCACAGTTTGAATTACTCTAGGATGTTAAATATCTCAAAAAGGTCTAAACTCTGACATTAGTTTGGCATGCAGACAACAAGAGTGGCCAGATAACTTTCAAAGGGCTAATTCTGAAATAAATGGAGGTCAGTGGTATATAACTTTAAGCCTACTGAAGGATCAGATATCTGTGGGAGAGGAATACAGAATAAAAGCTGGCTACTGAACTTAGGAAGAAAGGATTATTCAGCATAGTCATACTTTGAAATTCTGAGAGTCGAACCTTTAACGGTTAGGGGCAGTATGATTTCCAAAGTCATTACAGGAGTTAAGCACCCAACTCCATCTGCCTTTGAATTGTCATTTGTATCTTTGATAACATCACACTTGGTTTCTATGATTAAATGGAATGAATCACATTACTCTTAATGGAACACAATCAGACTATGGAAGTAATGCACTGGGTTGCATCATTTGTCAATTAAATGATTTGTCTATACCTAATTGGAGGTGTCTTATATTATTGTGAATACTGCTTTGTTTAAAAAAAAAAGGACTCTGGAAAGGCAGTACATGTATCAAAGCTTAGACCTCTAATAGATAACTACTATTTATTGTTTAACCACAATGTAAGCTTTGACTGTGCCGCTATGTGATGAACATGCAAGCTCAGTTCATTATAATTTTAAATTGCTGCCAGTGGCTGCAAATCTTAGTAGCTAGTATATTGCTAAATGATGTATTCTTTACCAGTTCTTTGTGGCTTAACCATGTCAATCATATGGTTTAAAGTCATACTATCATAGGACAAATGCAGAGCTCAAATTACTTGCCATGCCTGCTTAGCAAAGCAGCATATTTTTTTTCCAGATTGGCATCTTTTCTCTGTTTTTCAAAGTAAGCTTTTAGTTCTTAAGATTGAAAAGTCTTCAAAAATGAAGTCATGTAAAGTAGATACAATGATGCTCCGTTTGTTTCCAGACAACTTGGAATAATAGCTCCAAAAAGGTGTGAAATGCCCCTGCTATACTGAGGAGCAGTAAGCTCAGATCCCTAATGTTTTAAATGTCAGATACTAGAGCTGCAGTGGGTAGCACATTTGCTACCCATAACCACATTTTGGGGAATCCCCAGCAGGCACCTGACAGGGTACTGGGCCCCACATCGGATGCATGGTGCCTGAAAATGTGTGTAGTCCATCCCAGCACCTGCAACTCCCTGGGCTGACTCACTACTGCTCGGAGCTCTGGTCCTAGTTGCTGCCCCCTGCTCCTCCCCAGCTCTCACATTGTTCAGCTGAGCTGGGGACTTCCCCACTCAGCTTTTTCTGAGGGGGTGGGGAGGAGGAGGAGAGGAGGCCTCTTTCCCACCTGAATACACCCACCTAATGAGTCCCTCATTCCCAGGGAACATCCTAAAACACACACACAAAATTTTGTAGTTTTCAGGATATGGTTTCTCACTTTTTCCCCCTGGAAAGTGCTAACATGTTTAAACAAAATTCAGAATTTAGTTATGCAATTTCATCCTCATAAGGAAGCTAGAGAAATGTGGCCTAGATAGAAATACTGTAGGGTGGATACATAACTGGCTGAATGATCACAATCAAAGGGTAATAATTAATTGATCAGTGTCAGATTGGGAGATTGTCTCAAGCAGGGTTTCCCAGGGCCTGATCAGCAAAGTTGCTGAAAATTGTTCAGCAATTGTATTTGTTTATGAAGGAAAAGAGAGTATACTAGTGAAACCTCAGAATGATACAAAACTGGGAGTAATTACAGATAATCTGGAGGAAAGGATAAAAATTCAAAAGTATCTTAAATTGTAAAACTCAATTTCATGAATGTACTCTTGTCTCTCCCTATTTTCACCTCTCTCTTGTCTCCCTTTCCCTTGTGTCTTAGATTGTAAGCTCCTTGGGGGTAGGGACCTGTCTATAACTATTGATTGTACAGCACCAGGTACACTGCTGGTGCTATATTTATTTTAGTTTTTATTTTATTTTATACATTTATACTCCACCCCTGCCTCTGGATAAATAAATTATGTATTATTATTTTATAAATAAATAAAATAATAATAATAATAATAATAATAATACCCCTGCCTCTGGATAAATAAATTATGTATTATTACTTTATAAATAAATAAATAAATAAATACATTAAATTAATAATAATAATAATAATAATAATAATAATAATAATAATAATACCACTCTGCTCTAGTTAACTGAAGTACAGTGTTCAGTTTTGGGCACCTCATTTTAAGAAAGGCACAGAAAAACTGGAGAGGGTGCAGAGGAGAACAACAAAGATGATAAAGGGTTTGGAGAGCCTGGGTATTTTCAGCGGTGATGCTACCGCACTTAGCCACACTTTACCACAGTTAACCCCACCCCGGGGTCACAACCACTGTCACTTCTGTTCGGCGGCCACCAGATGTTCACCACGCTTTGTCCCAAACCATGGTAGCAGTTACCACCGGTTGTGATCTCAGAAAGGGTATTTTCAGACGTTACGGGCAGCCGGTTCACCACAGTGAACCACCAGGGGGGGTGAACAGTGCAACCACGGCCGGGGGCGGGAAAACGACCCAAACAGACGTGCCAGGAACGGGACCACGGCCCGGAACTGGGCCGCACCATCGCGGGCCGCGGCAGCACAACAGACGTGCAGCCGAACCCCCGGCGGGCGCTAAACCCCCACAAGGCACTGGGCAGGGGCGGGACACCGACATGGCCGCCTGAGGGCAAACGAAGCCACAAGGCACACAAGGGAACGCCCACACAAGGGAAATGGGAAGGGAGGGGGGAAGAGCGAGAACAGGCTGACAGCCGGCACACACAGCGGACCCGCAGCGGGGCACAATGCACGACCACACGCC
>QEPC01008436.1:1659607-1689514 GCA_003113815.1 Sphenodon punctatus | reverse complement strand
CTGCGCCTGTGCCCCCTCCGCCTGCATCCCTGGGCCTGCCTGTACCTCCTCTGCTGCCTGTCCCGCCGCTGTCACTGTCTCTGCCTCCGCTCTCTTCCGCTTCCCTCCTCGCTCCATCCCGCCACGCTTGCTTGCTGCTGCTCTCGCTTTAAATCTCCCTCTGGTGGCTGCATTGATGCTGGTTGCTTGGCAGCGACGCTGCGTGCCTTGTCCCCGGCTGGGGCTCGTTTTGTTTGGTTCCGCTCGAGGTTTGGCATCCAGACGTTACTTTTCCTTGGTTCCCTGTGGGGGTTCGTTTGACCACGCTTCCCGGGACCTTCCCCCGTCTAGCCCGGGAAGCGTGGTTGGACCCGACCCCATTTGGGTATTGAGCGTGATGAACATCTGGCACGCGCCGTTCAGACGTTCAGGGCCCTTTGGCCCCATGGGGGGGTTGAGCGTGGTTCAGTGTGGTTGAGCGTGATCTCGTAACATCTGAAATCACCCAAAATTATGGGGAACAGCCAGCGGTAAGCGCTACCACAGTTTGAGGCAAAGTGTGGTAAGGCGTACCACTATGTCTGTTCTGGGTATTGGCCTACCCTGGGGTTGGGGTGCGGCCGTTACCCTGGATTGGGTCTAAGCATGGTAGCGTCATTTCTGAAAATACCCCCTGAAAGTTCTCGTTATGTTGAACTTGGAGAAAAGAGGACTAAGGAGGGGATACAATAACAGTATACACATATTTGAAAGATTGCCATGCTATGAAGGGGAAGACACAAGATAACAGGTACAAGCTGAAGAAAAGCAGATTTAGGCCCTTTTTGCACGGACGCGGTGGGTGGGGGGGATGGGTGTGTGCCAGCGGCGGGTGGAGCTGGAGGTGTGCCCTTTTCCATGGGCGCACATTCATCTCCATCCACCTCCACCCATCTGCACCCACAGAGCCTGCTCAATTTTTCCAGATGACTCCATGGGTGGGTGATGGGTGGAGATGGGTGTGCATCGGGAGTGCACTCCCACCTTCACCCACTGCTCGTGTTTCCATGGGCGGACACCCATCCCCCAATCCGCTGCCGCATTATTCACATGGACACACACACACACACCTCACCGCACACCCAGCAAGGAGGGGGGGCATCCATGCAAAAACAGCCTATCCAAGCAAAAACAGGGAAAGCTTTCTGACAGTAAGGACATTCAGGAAATAGAGCAGGCTACCTAGGGTAGTTGTGGATTCTCCATCATTGGGCTTCTTAAGAAGACGCTAGACAAGTATATGGGCATTTTTACATGGACGCCCCCTTCTCCCAAAAAAATCGGTGTTCGGGCTCTTGTGCGGGGGGGGGGGCATCCATATATATGGCTGGGGGATGGGTGTTCGCTCAGTGTTCGTACATGTGAACACCAAGCAGAATGAGTAGGGGGGTGCGCTCCCACCCACCCACCTCCACCCATCACCCACCCATCTCCACCCACATCCACCTATGGAGCCCTCTGTAAAACTGGAGGAGGCTCCGTGGGTGGGTGTCCGTGTAAGTCCCTTTACACGGACACCCACCCATGGAGCCTCCTCCAGTTTTACAGAGGGCTCCATAGAGTTTTACAGTTTTACAGAGGGCTCCATAGTGTGTGTCCCTACACACACACACCTCCACCCACCATGCCAGAACACCCAGCCCCCCACCCAGCCCGTCCATGTAAAAAAGGCCTATGTCTGAGATTATTTAGATATGGAAGATCCTGCACCATGCTGGATTTGATAGACTTGATGACCCTTGGAGTTCTTTCCCATTCCTTGATTCTATTATTATAATGGAGAACTATATTTAAAACATTTCTCTCCCAAAGTAATTTGGTTTCTTATTTAGCTTGGGTTCTGATATAGGCCCAAGGTATGTTTTTCACAAATATTCCAGAGTGTAAAATTTTATTCATACAAATATTTCATTCATGCTTGGGTTTTATTTATTTATTTATTTAAACACATTTTTAGCCACCCCCTCATGCCTACCGCATCTCGGGGCGGCTTACAATACAATAACAGTAAAAAAAAAATTAAAACCAGCAACAAAGAAATTTCCCTCCAACACCCCCACCCCCCACATCCCCAATATCCCCAACTACCCAACGGTCCCCTCCAAAGGCCTGGGTGAACAGCCATGTCTTGCAGGCTCGACGGAACACCAGCAGACCTGGGGTCAGGTGGGCTTTCTCCGGGAGGAAGTTCCAGAGTTGCGAGACTGCCACTGAGAACGCCCTCTCCATTGTGGCCCCCCATCTCACCTGGGGGACCTCCAAGAAGGCACCCCCAGTGGACCGAAGGGATCGCTCTGAGGCACGGAGGGTGAGGCGGTCCCTGAGGTATGAGGAGTCCAGACCGTGCAGGGCTTTATAGATCAATACCAACACCTTGAATCTGGCTTGGTACGCTATAAGCAGCCAGTCCAGAGCACGGAGCACTGGTGGTATGTGCTCCTGTCGCCCAGTCCCCATAAGGAGATGGGCTGCCGCATTCTGCACCAGCTGCAGCCTCCAAACCAGAAACAAGGGAAGCCCCATGTAGAACACGTTGCAGTAGTCCTGCCTCGAGGTGATAAAGGTGTGGATAAGGGTGGCCAGGTTGGGCCTGGAAATGTATGGACACAGCGTCCGCACCAGATACAGCTGGCAGAAGGCGGTCTTGGCCACCGCCTCCACCTGCCGATCCAGATGGAGACCTGAGTCCAACACCACCCCCAGACTCTGAACCTGCTGGGCAATAGGAGAATGAACTCCCCCCCCCCACAAGGGGTGCCAGAACCTCCCCCGCCCTCCCCACCACCATCACCTCCATCTTATCGGGATTCAGTTTCAGTCTGCTCTGCCTCATCCAATCCGCCATGGCCTCCAAACATTGAGAAAGCAATGAGACGGCAGAACCTGGATCAGTTGAAAATGAGAGGTACAGCATCATCAGCATATTGGTGACATCGCACCCCAAACCCTCTCACAATCTCCCCCAAGGGCTGGATATACACATTAAGCAATAGTGGAGACAGGATTGAACCTTGCGGAACGCCGCAGGATAAGACCCGGGGGCTTGATGTTTCAGCCCCCAGCAATACCCGCTGGCTTCTCCCCGAGAGAAATGAGCGGAACCACCCAAGGACCGTCCCGTCCAGGCCCCCCAGTTCTCGCAACTGTCTCAACAGCAGCCCATGGTCCACGGTGTCAAAAGTGGCCGAGAGATCTAGCAGGATCAGAAATGTTGAACATCCTGCGTCCATCTCCTGCCGGAGATCGGCCACCACGGTCACCAATGCCGTCTCAGTACCATAGCCGGGGCGGAACCCAGATTGAAAAAGGTCAAGGAAACCGATGTTGTCCAAATAAGCCTGGAGCTGCAGTGCCACTGCCCATTCAATAACCTTCCCTAAAAAGGGAAGATTAGAGACAGGTCGGTAGCTGGCAAGTGCGTGCACATCCAGGGTTCTGGCATAGGCCCAAGGTATGTTCTTCACAGATATTCCAGAGTAAAATTTTATTCATACAAATATTTAAAACATATATATAAAACTTTTGCCATTGTGAACCCTTAATCAGCAAGGAAACATATTGACTCCAATAGCATTACTTATTTCTTAACATAATGCACATGGTTAAATATTGTGTGGATCCAGGCCCTAGTTAGGATTAAATGAGCTGTTTCTTGCAATCAGAATTCACAACTTAAACATCAGGCCTTGGCTTTTTTTCCTGGAACTTAATTAGGTAATTGAACAACAATCAACTTGTTCACTTTTCAGTGTTCTTTTAAACTGCAAATGTCAATATTCATTTTCCTTTACACAGGCCAATTCACAAAGCGGTTCATGCCTGTTGGCCTGTTTGGTTAGATATCTCCAATACACATTGCCTCTTGTTGATTTACCACTTTTACAATCCTTTCTCAAATGCAAATTATTACAAAGTTTAGTGACTTGGCCTGCAGGCAGATATCATAGTATGCGGATACCCTTTTGTAGCAAATGACAGGGATCAGAAAGTCAACTGTATTGGCAGTGTGTGCTATATTTTTAAGCCAAAACAAGGAGCTGTTCTACTCTAAGCCAGATGTCCCCTTTAGATGAAAGGTTTTTCAAGTGCTTTTGTGGAATGTGAAAATAATTTAAAGGGATACAGTCCACTGGAAATGTAGTCTATTAAAAATATAGGTAAAAAGTGATTTCAGGTTCCCTGCCAATGTTTGTAGTTTCTCCAATCATTATAATTTTTCCTTTTTATCCGGTGCATCTTCTACAGTGCATCCTCTTCCAGTATATTTTCTGCACTCCCCTCTCTGAATTGGGAGATTGGATAGGACTTTAAGCTTCCCCAGCCCAGCCACTTTTGCTGCCACAGTAATTGAAGTGAAATGAATTGCTACGCGTGCACTTCAGTTTAATTCCAATTGCTGCTGTGGGATTGTAGTGGCAAAAGTGGCTGATCTGGAAGATCTGAAAGCCCTCTTCCCCCTCCCATTTCAAGGGGCAGGGCAGAAGATGAACTGGAAAAAAGATGCACTGGATAAAAAGGAAAATATATGATTGGGGAAACTACATATATTGGCAGGAAACTTGAAATCACTTGGAGGTTTTGACTGGGCATGTGCACTGGGGGATGCTGGGGTCTCTCACTCCTAACACCCATGCCCAGTTTAAATAGGGTTAGAGGCACTTTGGGGTGACTTGGGCTGGGTTCCAGTGTAGGAGCCCCAACAATACGAATGGCTTAGGGGTGCTGATTCCCGGTGCCCCAAAGCCAATCAGAGCAGAACTCCCTGTCACATTTTCAAAAGAGGGGAGAGGAGCAGAGAATGGAAGAACTGGGAGAAGCAAGCACTGGTTTGGCCCAGTTTGGAGGTTGCTACAACACAGAGTGAACTAAATTTTCTACTATGGATAAATAAGACTTTTTATTATTATTTCTCGTTTTTACTGCACTTTGCCGTGGAAGCCCCTTTGACATTCACCCTCCCTTCCTGAGCGATTTGACATTTGTCGGGGGGAAACGTTTTTGAACTTTTGAATATTTAAAATTGTTTGAATATTTTGTGGTCTGACTGGGTATAGAGGACAAATGTTAGGCAGAATTTACCTTATGTAGTTCTACATTGTTTCTAAAAGGGGGAAACAGTGCTTCTCCTTGTGATAGCCCCTTTGAATTTTGTCCCCTTTGTCGATGCTACTGGGAATGTCTGAATTTTAAGGATTTTTTTCATTTTATTTTATTTTTTGTTCTTTGCTCTGTAAGTTTGTATGAAAGACACTGAGAGTGCTATATAAATGCTTAATAATAATAATAATAATCAACCTCGTACCTTGAAGGCAAATCCCAGGCGGCAGCCTGGAAAGAAATTAGCCTAAGGGTAGCAGACATAGAGAGGCAGAAGGAGGTGGCTAAGATAGCCCAATCTCCCCACATGCGATTGTATGGTTCATGGATGCCAGAAGGCAAGACCATTGCACCCTATTTGGAAGTACAACAGTCTGTCAGGGGGAAACAATTGACCTTCCAGGCACGCGTCAATGCATTACCTACGTGTGTCTACGAGGGCCGTCTAGAGGGAATCCCTTTCTTAGAAAGACTGTGCCCATTTGACAACTGGACCGTGGAGACAGTGGGGCATGTTATGATCAGCTGTCATCTTTATGATGTACCTAGGGGGAAATACCTGGCTGCCACCCTGGATAAACTGGTAGGATGGTCGGAGGCGGCTATTCTGGAGTATTTGTTAGGAATTGCCGAACCTCAGGTCATTAGGAGCATAGGGTGCTTTTTGTGTCAGGCTATGTTAATTCGGAAAAAGTTCTTGACTTTCCAAACAATCCATGACCCTATGCTTTCCCCAGTCTAGGTCAGTAAGGGGGGGGGGGGGTGTTCTACTGATAGATTGTGCATATGTTGTGAATATGTAGCTGCTATGTCTAAACAGTTCATGTGTTATGTTTGTAAAACCTTATCGTATTGTTTTGTGGGGCGCAAGCCAGCAATAACTCAGTTACGCTAAAAAAAATTATTATAATAATAATAATAATAATAATAATAATAATGTGGGCCTCTAAATGCCTGTTGTTTCCAGATACCAATGTCTGCCTGAATTATACTTTAAATAAGATAACCCCTCCCCTTCTGATTGGAGTTCTGCTTGCTTTGGGGGCTTACCCACATGTCTGCACCCAGGGCCTTTTATTCGGCATGCTGCAGAGTTGCCAATCAACCCTGCCCTTGCAGGTAAGCAGTCACTGGGTTAAATCTTTGTGTCATTTTGGAACAGGGTATGTAAGAGAGGGAGAGGTCAGGGATTGGTCTATGTTCATAAGAAAATGGGTGTAAGAGAAGGAAAGCAGTGATGGGAGGAATGCATATAAAGGGTGGCTCAGGAGCTAAGCTTTAAGTCTACTATATTGTTCCCCAGACTTTTCTACACCATGTCACCTCCCAGATCACTGTCTACCATTTGGGAAACCACCTAGTTAGTTCCCCAACTATAGCTAGATGGGAGTGGAAATGGGAGAACTGTTTGTGTTCTTTGAGGCATACTAAGACTTAGGCCACATTCACACCCGATGGCGATGTGGCGGAGAAACTCCCACAAGCCAAAGATGCATCAGGGGGAGGAGGGAGATGATAGAAGTACTGCTGGTGTGAACAGGGTTCCACCGTAATTTTACTCACGGATGACAGGGCTCAAAATCCAGGCCTGTCATCTGCAAGTAAAATTGCGGTGGAACCCCGTTCACACCAGCGGTACCTCCATCATCCCCCTCCTTCCCCTGCCATACCTTTGGCTCGTGGAAGTTTCTCCATTGCACCGTTGTCAGGTGTGAATGTTCTCTAAGGCTAACAATGAAGCTTTCCCCATAGTTGGGCATTTAGAGAGCCTTTCTCTTGCACGGTGGATTCTCTTGTGTGTATTAAGGGGTGAACTCAAACTGTAGCATTTCAAAGGCTGCTTTTAGACAAGTGGCAGGATCTAGCATGACAAGGTATTTCAAATGTGTTTTTAAAAATAATGTGCGAGCCACTATTGCAATGACGTGCGGCGACTTCTGGCTTGTCTAAAAGCCCTCTGCATGACTTTTCTCGAAGTGCATTTTGCAATGCACTAGATCCTGCCACCCATCTAAAAGCAGCCAAAGTAAGGGCACATGTAAGGTTTCTGTCCTTTGTGGATTCTTTGACGTAGAGTGAGTATCCCGACTTCTCATAAATCTGTCCTCACACTGGGTATCTAAATGGCAGATTAAATTTAATGTGGTCAAGTGCAAAGTCAAGCACATAGGGAAAAACAATCCAAACTTTATGCACACAATGCTGGGTTATAAATTAGGAGTTAGCACTTAGGAAAAGGACATTGGAGTCACTGTGGACAATACAATGAAATCCTCAGCTCAGTGTGCGGTGGCCATCAAAAAATCGAATAGAATTTTAGGAATTATCCATAAAGAGATAGAGAATAGAACTGAAAATATGATAATGCCACTATATAAATCTATGGTGCGACCACACCGTGAATGTTGTGTGCAGTTCTGGTCACCCCATTTCAAAAAAGACATAGTAGAAATAGAAAAGGTACAGAGCAGTGCAACAAAAATGATAAGGGGTATGGGACAGCTCCCCTTTGAAGAGAGGCTGGCTATGTTTGGGCTCTTCAGCTTGGAGAAGAGACAACTGAGAGGGGAAATTATAGAAGTTTATAAAATCATGAATGGTGTGAAACAAGTTAATAGGGAACAGTTATTTATTCCCTCAAATAGTACTAGAACCAGGGGACACTCCATGAAACTAACAGGTAGAAGATTTTAAACAAATAAAAGTAAGTATTTTTTCACTCAACTCAAAAATTAAGTTGTGGAATTTGTTGCCAGAAGATGTGTTCAAGACCAGTAATATAGCTGGGTTTAAGAAAGGGTCGGACAAGTTTCTGGAGGATAGCGTAAGTCTATTAGCAGCTATTAGCCAGACAAGTCTGGGGAATGGACCCTCTTACTGTCAGGAGCTGGGAATGAACAACAGGGAATTATCACCCCATTGTGTCCTGTTGGATCCAAGCAACTGAGTTTGGCCACTGTCAGAGGCAGGTGCTGGGCTCAATGGACCATTTTCTGACCCAGTATCGCAAGACAGTGCTTGGGGCTCTACTCCCTGGACAGTTTTGCCCAGCTGCAGTCCTCTCTATTAGATCCACAGCCAGACAAGCTGCCCAAAAGGAATGACAAAATAAACAGAGGGAATGAAATGAATGAATGAATGCCATGAAAAGACAAAAATGGATAATCAAACAAAGATCAGTTGGATACTATTTGATACCCATTTCGTTAGTTTGAGGTCAATCGAATTCGAAGAGTTTGCTTGTTTCAGTGGGTACTTGTTTCAGCTGTACTTTCTTTCATTCCTGACAGCAGAAGCACCCCAATTAGTGCAGAAACACCAAGGAATGACAAGTCCTTTCCAGTGCCACTGGGTGGTGCTGCCAGTAGAAGTAGTGGTGACGTGTAAATCTACTGGCTACTTACACCTGCAGTGTGCATCTCCCCTTGCCCGCTTGACCTTCTGCTATACTACAGAAATAAGGTTTTATAACTGGTCGTTAATGACCAGGGCCTCACCATTATTTATTTATTTATTTATTTTTAAAACTTATCCCACTCATTCTGCCACAGGTAGCTCTGGACGGCTCAAAATTAAAACAAACTAAAACAACATCAAAGCTAAAAACAACACATAATAAGGAGATTAAAACATTGGAAGCATAAAAGAAATAAAAACCCATCCTCCCCACGCACCCCATGGGTGAAGGGTGGGCCCCTTCACCCATGTCCCTCACCAAAGGCTTGGCAGAACAGCCAGGTCTTGCACTGCCACTTAAATGAGGCAACGTCCGGGTCCACCCAGGTCTCCACCGGAAGGGAGTTCCACAGTGTGGGTACTGCCACCGAGAACACCCTCTCCATTGTAGCCCCCCGAGCCACCCGGGGGACACCAAGAAGGGCATCCCTAGCGGACCACAGGGGTTGATCCAGGGCACGGAAACTGAGGTGGTTGCACAGATAGGAGGGACCCAGACCGGATAGGGCTTTATAGGTAAGCATAAGCACCAAAACTTTGAATTGGGCTCAAAAGACTATTGGCAGCCAATAATGTGCATAAGACTACATATACCCTGTCCGGATGGAAGCATATAGGAGTTTCCACCATCCCATGCCCTCCTGCACATGCATCTCGACTATACCTCTTCCAGGCCCCCCTGATGGCTCCTCTTCTCAACCAGGCCCTTTTCTCAGTGGTGTACACACACATACATAGCATACCAAACCAGCATGGCTAATAAACCCTTATGCGATGGTTTGGAGTAACTTCAAATATTTTGTAGAGCGTAAACAGACACACATTCATGCTTATATGTTCTGTTCTGTTCCAGGACACTATCACACTGGATTAAAGTGCAATAGCATTTCAGTTGTACAATAAAATAAAATCACGGTACTAAATTCCTTTTAGAAATCCACCATATGTGGATTTCTTTAGGCACATATGAGAACCAGCTTAAGGTGGAGATTCTGATACAACAGGATTCTGAGGTTCACAGATTGACCTAAACTGGTTCAAAATTATACAAGAAAACATTTAAATTAAAGGTTGATGGATTATATTGACTATTGCGCTAAACGAGACTATTTTCCTATTTCTAAAGCAAGTTATGAGGAGAAATAAATGCTTCCTTCATAATGTTGAGTCTTCTTGAATTATTTTTGTTTATATATGAGGTAAGATTAGATTAAGATAGGATTAGATTGAATTCAGAAATCCATGTAAGAGGCACCTCAGATTAGCATAAAGTGGATTGGGTTATTGCATGAACAGCTACCAAAGGAAATCTGGCAGGACTGAAAAATTACTGTCCAGGTCATGGCAAGAGCATTAATATAAGTCCCACAGGGAATAAATGTGCATTGCGCTTCAGAATGTAATAACAGCAGAATAGAATTTATCAACAGCTGTTGCAAAATTATGACTTTAGTGCAGCACAAGTCCTTTTAGCAGTAGAGGGGAAAACTCCTTTTCCTTTCTTCCTTCCTCAGCTTTTATAAATTATTCCCATGAAATCCCCTATGCTAATAAAAGAACCCAGATTTCTACTTCTTCACCACACCTTATACTAAAATCCTAAACTTTTAGTTCAATATTTGAAATGTAAACCCAAAGTAAATAGGTTTCTGGGACACAACTCACAAGGGCAAAATCTAACTTACTAAATCCAATATTGCCCCATTTTGCCTTCTAACCTAAGGTAAAAGGAAGAGGGGAAAATATTTTCTGCTACAATATATTTTTCTCCCCACAGCTGCCTTTTGTTGCGGTAATTTGACAGCATTTGGGAAGAAATTTTTTAAGTTACTCAGTGGGTTCAGAATGCAGTACAATTGATTTCAATAAATAGAAAGCAGATTTCACAAGGGATTAATGAGGAAAGGGTTCAAGTCAGTCTGAAAAGCTCAGAATATATGGCAAAGGGGTTATTAACAAACCAACATGTAGCAGTAAATGGTGGGTATTTTCAGACGTTACGAGATCACAGTGAACCACGGTGAAACTGAATACCCACCTGTGGTCACTGTGTCCCGAACGTCTGTTTGGCGGCCGCCAGATGTTCGCCACGGTCAATACCCGCATGGGGTCAATTTGAACCACGCTTCCCGGGCTAGCCGGGGGAATGTCCCGGGAAGCATGGTCAAAAAGATCCCCAGCGGGGACCCCAAAAAAGTAACATCTGGCCGGTTGCCACGGCCCGGGATCCCCGGCAGGATCCCGGGCCACTGCATATCCGGCCTGACGCGGCAGCCGCAGTGGCCCTGCCGCCCGCCCGTCTCCCTGGAGGGAGGGCGGCGGGGTGCGTGGAGGGGGCGGGGCCGTGCGGCCGCACGTTGCGCCGCGCGGCCCCGCCCCCTCCCAGATTCCCCGCCAGAATCCCCCTGGCACGTCTGATATGGTGTGATGGGGTGACCCCGGCGGGGAATGAAAGGGTTGTTTTCGGTACGGGGCCAAGTGGCCCCGTAACGTCTGAAAACACCCGGTGTAATCTGTACAAAAGGTGTAAGAATAGGTGCATTATTAAGCAGTCATAGGCATGGTTTCTGTGCTTTCCACATCCTGAATTTATTTTGTAATTATCTCACTTGTGTGATAGTAGAAAGGTTGTTACTAGTACTCTGTATTAACGTACCAAATTATAGAAGGAAACAACTACTTTTGCAATAGCTGATTAAAATCTACATATATGGGACCTAGAGGAAATACAGCCTTTTTAAACTTTGTCTCACAGACATAGCAGCCCAAGCTGTTCTTGTTTTGTTTTCTCTTGTTTTTAAAATAGAGGTCAATAAAAAAGGAAAAATCAGCTTTATTACACAATTCATAATATCAGAATTCTGAGATTTTTTAAATATATGGGCTTATTTTAAAAAAACATAAATAAATGTATTAGATTAGATATTAGACTTGATTAGTATTAGATTTGATATTGTTCAATGATTTTATGAATTGGTGTTATTGCTAATAAACATGTTTTTAAAAGTTCAGGAACATTGGCTGAAAGTGAGGAAAGTGTAAACTGGAGAAATAAGTAAACTATAAGATAAATACACACTTCAGTTTTCACCCAAAATGTAAAATAAAGTGAACCATTTTGATATTTGAAAACATTGTTAGTTTTTTTTTTCAGATTATTTTATTATTATTTATATAGTGTCAGCAATGTGCCTCATGCTGAACAGTCAGGATTAGAGGCATGTTTCTGCCCCAAGGACAGACACTCCAAGATTTTATTTATTTAAGTTTGTATCCTGCCCATTACCTAGAGCGCAGGGCCTGAAACAGGATATGAAAATATATAAAATAAATACACATAAATACAACTGTTTAAAATCTTTCATTCCAACCTCTCCAAGCCCTATTTCCACCCACCAAACACTTGGCCAAATGAAAAAATCTTACACTGCCTCCGAAAGGGGATGGGAGTTTGATCATTGTGGAGCAGCCACCAAGAGAGCGTCTCTGCATGTCCTTGCTGTACAAACTTGATGCACTAATGGTACATGCAAGAGGGTACGCCTGAGTGACCACAGGATCGTGATGGTATATGGACAAAGGAGTGAAGACAAAGGGGCAGGGGGGAAGCATACAGGGTCGGCCTTACCCTAAGTGGGGCCCCGGGCAGGAAAGAAATGCAGGGCCCCATGCAAAGCCACCGGCAGCCGGTGGGCCTAGGGGCACTCCCCGGCTCAGGGGGCACTCATTGGCCCAGGGGTGGAGCACTACCTGGGCCTGGGCTCGGGGATGGGCAGAGGGGCACTCCCCTCCGCCCATCCCAAAGCCTGAGCGGCCATTCGGATTCTGATCGAACAGACTCACCTGATCCATTGCTGCCACCACCACCGTCTTCACTGCCACCGCCGCCGTCACCTCCGGTCTGGGCCCTGCACCAGGCTCAGACCTCCACCCTCCACTGCCTGTATGGTCTTGGCCAGGGGAATTGAGGGGGAGAGAGGCAGAGGACCCACCTCTCCCTCATTTCCCCAGGCTTAAACAGCCAGGCAGGCAGCGGAGGGGGCCAGCAGTGTGAGGGAGAGGCGGGGCCTCTGCTTTCTTCTCCCTCACTTCCTGAGGGAAGAAGCAGAGATCCTGCCTCTCCCTCATGCTGCTGGTCCCCTCCGCTGCCTGTCAATCTCTCAGTCAGAGGGAGGAGCTTCTGGGCATGCGTAAGCAGTAGCTGCCTCTGCAAAACACTCCAGACAGCCCAGCCAGACTTCGCATAAAAAAAAGGTAAAAAACGTGGACTTGCAGCCCCTAATGGGAAAAAACATAAAAAAGAACCCCCCCACCCCTCAAGGAGCCAAAAGAAAGGGGCAGAGTGAGGCAAAAAGCGGTGAAAAACTGCAAAGAAGTGAGAGAGGAGGGGGAGGGGATCAGGAGCAACCCCAGGAAGGCAGCATGGCTGAGGCACATGCAGCCCAGCAGGGGGAACAGCAAGACTTTACAGCACAGTTTACAGGCTTAATGGAGGCAATAAACTCCAATCACGCTGATTCCACAAAGCAATGGGGGCTCCTAAACGAGAACATACAGAAAGTAACCTC
The DNA here is from genome assembly GCA_003113815.1 of Sphenodon punctatus. NCBI lineage: Eukaryota > Metazoa > Chordata > Lepidosauria > Sphenodontia > Sphenodontidae > Sphenodon > Sphenodon punctatus. The sequence goes on along the minus strand of QEPC01008436.1, from coordinate 1,676,375 downwards.
TGTGGTAGACTGTTTAAATAAGAAATTTGATGGAATGGCAGAAAGAGTTACAAGCCTAGAACAAAGAGTGGAAAGGAGAGAAATACAGCAGCAAAGATGGGAAGATAAGGTACAAGAGATGGAAAGAGCCCTAGGGGGAATACAGAGGAAAATGGAGGACATGGAAAACAGGGGAAGGAGGAATAACTTAAGAATTCAAGGAATCCCAGAGGGCATAGAAGCCCAGGGAGGCAGAGACTTGATCAGGAAAATCCTGAAAGAAATCCTCCCCAAGTGTCCCCAACTCCATGAAATAGAGATTGATAGAGCACACAGGACTCTTCGCCCCAAGCCAAAGGAAGGGGATCCCCCCCGGGCAGTAATATTCAGATGCCTTAGATATACTGATAAAGAACAAATCCTGTGGGAAGCCAGGAAACTGAAAGACTTAAAATATCAAAGTCACAGAATCAGCATACAACCAGACCTGGCAGCAGCTACAGTGGCGAGGAGAAGGGGATGGTATAAACTACAAGAAAAATTCACAGCACAGGGAATTAAAACGCAAATAAGATACCCGGCTACCTTCTCCTTCATGCATGAAAATCGCAGAAGGAATTTCTACGACACGAAAGCGCTAGAGAGATTCATTGCAGCAAAGCTGCCAGAGTTGCAGAGAGAAGAACCAAGACCTGCGAGAGAATAACCTAGGGGCAAGAGACACAGAACGGAAAACTTAGAATCCAAGTTAATGAAAAAACCCACGTAATCAAAAGACAAAAGAAGAAATAGAAAGAAGCGAAAATAAAAGATAAGAACTAATTGGGACCATGAACAAAAGGAAGGGCCTGTCTGGAGGGACTGCACAGAACGAGCGGCTCCAGAGGCACCTCCAGAGGAGGAGAAGGAGAGAAATGGACAACTGGATAAGTTGCCAAAGGGAAAGGGGAAGGTGGGGGAGGGGAGGGAATGGGGAAGAAACAGGGGGGAGGGAAGGGAAATGGGGACAAAGGGAATGGTATATAGGCAAAGAATGCACTAAAGTGAGTCGAGTAACAAAACCCACACAGAAAAGGGATGATGGCTGATTTAAAGATATGTTCACTGAATGTAAATGGGCTAAACTGTCCAACGAAAAGAAAAAAGACATGGTATTATGCAAAAAGGGTAAATGCACAGGTATTGGCTCTGCAAGAGACACACTTATTGCAAAAAGATAATGTGAGAATGAGAGACAAACGCTTTGAGCATATATATTTCGCAAATGCGGGGCAGAAAAAGGCGGGGGTCCTACTGGCCTTTGCACAAACACTGAAATTTAAAAGGGAAAAGATAGTAAAAGACCCAGAAGGTAGATACATAATGGTAACAGGGAAAGTAGAGGGAGAAATGTACACCTTTCTAAACATATATGCCCCAAACACAGGGCAGACAACATTCATGACGAAGATGACAAAACTGATAGAAAAAGAAAGTCAAGGGACATTAATGGTATTTGGAGACCTAAATAGTCCACTCACGAGGCTAGATAGATCAGGGGGAGGAAAAATGAAGAGAGGACAACTAAAAATGGCCCAAATAATAAGGCAGGCCCAATTGGTGGATGTCTGGAGACTAAAACATGCAAGAGACAGAGAGTATACTTTTTTTTCAAATAGACACATGACATATTCCAGAATAGATTACTTACTCATGCAGGATACAAACTGGGAAAAATGCACTCAGATCGATATTATCCCTGCAGCGTTTACAGATCACAGCGCAGTTATAGCAAGGATAAGTACAGGGCAACAAAAAACACACAAGACACCTCATTGGGTTTTGAAGAAGGGTACTTTATTAAATGCATTAAACAAAGAACAAATCAAACAACATATTGATGACTATATGAAGTGGAATGATAATGGAGAGGTATCCCAGGGAGTAGTGTGGGAAGCTGCAAAAGCCTACTTGAGAGGCCAATACATCAAAATAGATGCCTATAATAAAAAGAAAAACAAAAAAGAGTTAAATGACCTCTATCTTAAACTAAATACACTAGAAGAAAAGATGAAAAAGAAACCCACAAAGCAATGTATTAGAGAAAGGGGAGAACTAAGAGGATTAATAGACACAATAGAAACAGAGAGAGTGATAAAAAAACTCAGATATACAAAACAAATTTATTATAATAAAAGTAATAAGGCAGATAAAATTCTGTCATGGATGGTAAAACAGAAAAGGAAAAAAACTCAAATAACACAGGTACTACACCCCAACCGACAGAGCTGGATTACAGGACTAGAAATGAAGGAACAATTCCAAAATTTCTATAAAAATTTATATACCACAGAAGAGCCTAACGGGGAGGAGATTGATGTATTCCTAGATAAATTAAAATTACCTAAATTAACAGCAGAACAGAGAGAATGGCTCAATGAACCTATAACTATCCAGGAAGTACAAAAAACAATAAAAGACCTGCCTAAGAATAAAACACCTGGACCAGATGGGTTTATCCCAGAGTTTTATCAAACATATGGGGAACAGTTGGCCCCACTGCTAGCGAAAGTGTACAATGGGATACAGGCAAAACAAGAGATGCCAGAGACATTCTACACAGCCACCATTACGTTATGTCCGAAACCAGGGAAAATTGGCAAGGAATGTGGGGATTTTAGACCCATCTCGTTATTAAACACCGATGCCAAAATATTTACAAAGATTCTCGCTACTAGACTGCAAGGGATTATTAGAACACTCATAGGACCAGATCAGACAGGGTTTATTAATGGCAGAATGGGAGTGGATAACGTCAGAAGGGCGATAAACTTAATATATAAAGCTAATAAAGATAAAATACCCACGGCTGTGATTTCACTGGATGCGAACAAGGCCTTTGACAGATTAGAAAAATTTTTCCTAATGAAAACACTAAATGAAATGGGATTTAAGGGAGCATATCTAAAATGGGTAGCCAGCATTTATAAAAGACCGGTTGCTAACATTGCAATTAATGGGGAAGTGACCCCAAACATTCTAATCACTAGAGGAACACGCCAGGGATGCCCCCTGTCTCCCCTCTTATTTGACCTCGCAATAGAACCACTAATAGCAGCTATTAATCAAAATAAAAAAATCAAAGGAATACAGGCAGGAGAAGAGGAACATAAAACAATGGTATATGCAGATGATATGCTCTTGACAATGACAAATATACAGTCCTCAATGCAGGAATTAACCAGCCTGCTTAAGGAATTCGGGACATTATCAGGATATAAGATAAACACAAATAAAACACAAGTTATGGCATTAAATAAAACAAAAATGACACAGGCAGACCTAGACGAACTAAAGCAATTCCAAATGCAAACGGAACAACTGAAATACCTGGGAGTATGGCTCACTAAAAACACAAACAACCTATATAAAAAAAATTACTTACCCCTCATTCAAGAATTGCAAAACAAACAACACTCCTGGAGAAGGCTGGGATGCTCCTGGATAGGAAAAATGAATATAATTAAAATGCAGCTATTACCTAAAATATTATATACTATACAGGCCATACCCATAACATTAAACAAGGAATTTTTCCAAAAAATAGAAAAGATTATGAGATTTGTAATATGGGGACAAAAAAGGCCTAGAGTAAGAAGAACAATATTGAAAACTAAAATAGAACAGGGGGGATGCAACTTGCCAGACATGAGGATGTACCACAGGGCCTCTGCCCTGAGAACAGTTAAAGTATGGTACGACGAGGGTAAGGAACCCAGATGGAGGAATTTGGAATTAGAAACACTAGGGTTAGAAAATGGGCAAGACATCTTTGACAGCCCAGATAAAATACAATTAAGGGGCCCGGAATGCAAGGACCATCCATTTGCAGGGGCTGCAATAAACACATGGAGGGAATGCCAAAGGAAGTTAGAGATAATACAAGGGAAAACCCCATACACCCCGTTAGATAAAATTGGGCCTAAGTGGGACATCAGAGAGAGAGAAAAAATGAAAAGATGGAGAGAAAAAGGAATATATAGAGCAACACACTTATTCATACAAGGGAGACTAAAAACAAAAGAAGAGATAGAAGAGACTACACAGGAAAAGATACCGTTCTGGCAGTATTGCCGACTGCACAGTGCACTGACAAATCCAAGGGATAAATTAAATTTTAGTAGGCCTCCCACAGAGCTAGAAAAAATTTTATTTGATAAAACAGGACAAAGGGGAATTTTCTCCATACTGCATAAGATAGTAAAGAATATATATCATTTAGCAGATGCTGGATACGTATCAAAGTGGGAAGACGAATTAATGGTAGAAATAACAGAGAAAAAGATGAAACAGATGTGGCAATATACCAATACATGCTCCAGATCTCTACTGGCTAAAGAACCCCAAATCAAATTGATGCATAGGTGGTATACTACGCCAGTAGAAATCAATAGAATAAAAGCAACATACCCCCCAACTTGCTGGCGGGGATGCGGGGAGAGAGGTACATACCTACACGCATGGTGGAGCTGCCCAAAAGTGGCCGAATTCTGGAATAAAGTATGGAAGGTTATTAGGGGGTCGTTAAATATACCATTGCCTTTTAAGCCAGAAATTGCCTTGCTGGGAATATACCCAGAAAAAGAGATAACCAAACAACAGAAGAGGACATGTACAAACCTGATTCTGGCGGCAATCCACACCATTGCAAGGACTTGGAAATATGCGAAAGGGCTCACACGACAAGCATGGTTGCAGAGACTATGGCACTGCTTATCGATGGAACGGATCACAGCCAGCCTTGAAGATAACCTAGATAAATTCTATAAAGACTGGGACCAATGCTGGACAGTACTGACAAAAAAGATAAAGATGGAACAGTTCACACACTCGACTTGCCTAAGTAAAATATACTGAAAGGGGAGGGAGGGGAAGGGAGGCAGAAGGGGGGAAAGAGGGTGGGAAAGGGAACGTATACTGGGGGAAGGGAGGGAGGGGACGGGGAGGCAGGGTAGAGAGGGGAGAGAGGTGGGGAAGGGGGAATAAATGTAATATTTTGATTGGAATGTGATATTATATTGTTAAAGTTAAAATAAAAAGAAATATTTAAAAAAAGGGGAGAGAGGTGGGGAAGGGGGAATAAATGTAATATTTTGATTGGAATGTGATATTATATTGTTAAAGTTAAAATAAAAAGAAATATTAAAAAAAAAAAAAATCTCTCAGTCAGAGGAAATGAGGGAGAGGCAGGGTCTCTGCCTCTCCCTTGTTTCCTGGCCGAGACTGTGCCAGGCAGCCATGGGCGGACATGGAGTGTGGGAGAGGGGGGGCCTCTGCCTCTCCCTCACTCCTGCTGCCCCCCCACCTGACCCGACTTTTTTTTTTTAAATAAAAAATAAAAATCAACTCCAAACCTGCGGAGCCCCCACAAGCGTGGGACCCTGAGCAGCCACCCCTACCCGCCCTGTGGTAAGGCCAGCCCTGGAAGCATAGAGAAAGACCCTTGCATTCAAGAATTTGAGAAGATGCAGGTGTACATGCTTATCTCAGTAACAAAGGTAGGAAGGGATACCTGGAGATAAGTCAGTAAAAGGAGAAGCATAAATGAGCAATCTGTGGGGGTGAGGAGACAGTGGGTATTTTCAGAAGTAATGCTACCACGCTTAGTCACACTTTACCACACTTAACCTAACAGTGCAGACCATAGTAGGCATTGAAGGTCTCCACCTTGTGTTTGATTTGGCAGGGGACAGTTTGGGAGTGCTGCTGGTATACCGTGTACCTACCAGTACAGCAGCCTCCCTGCATGCTCTGTTAGAGGCTGTGTCGGAGGTGGTGTTGCAGCCCTCCAGGAAGATAGTCCTGGGGGACCTCAACATTCATGCCAACACGGTGCTTGGGGGAGCCGAGCATGAGTTCATGACCGCCATGGTAACCATGGGCCTGTTCCAGAGGGTCAATGGCCCGACGCATCTTCGAGGATATACCTTGGACCTCATGATTTGCACTGGCCTTGAGGCAGGTGCTCAGTTAATGGGGGAGCTATCAACTGTGTCCTTGTCATGGATGGATCACTACCTCCTACAGACTTCCCTTCTAGCACATGTCTGCCCCTGGCAGCGTGCAGAACCTATGAGGATGGTCCACCCCCAGAGGCTGATGGACCCTGTGCAGTTTCTAGGCGCTCTGGGGGAGTTGCACTCTGACCTTGATGACCGTCTCACTGATGACCTCGTCAAGCTGTGGAACATCTTGCTGATGGAGGTCATCGATCAAACGACTCCCAGGCATCCATTGCCCAGGCGACGGCCCCATAGGCCCCCTTGGTTCTCCGAGGAACTGCGGGTTCTGAAGCAAGAAAGGTGACGGTTGGAGCGACGGTGGCATCGATCTTGAGCTGAAGCCGACAGATTGTGACATAGAACTAGTTTATGAGCCTATGCCGTGGCTATGTGGACAGCAAAGAGGGAGTTCTTTGCTGCCCTCATAGTGTCTGTGAAATCCCATCCGGTGGTGCTGTTCCAGGTTGTACGGGGGCTGGTCAGTCTCAACCCTGGGGGTTGAGTCATCTTCCGCCCACTGTGACCTTTTTGCAGATTATTTTGCTGAGAAAATAGCTCGTATTCACCAAGACCTCGATGCCGCATTTAATGCAGTGGAGGAGGTAGAGGTTGTAGAAACCCCCAGCTTGTCCAATTTTGTGGGATCATTTTCAGTTGGTGACACCCGCTAACGTGGTGGGGGTGCTTGGGCTGTTCGAGCCACCTCTTGTGAATTAGATCCTTGCCCATCCTGGCTGGTTAAGAGCTGCTGGGAGACAATAGGACCGTTGCTGGCCGGGGTGGTGAACGCCTCTTTGTGGGAGGGCAGAGTGCTGGGCTGTCTCAAGGAGGCAGTGGTGCAACCTCTGCTCAAGAAGCCATCACTTGATGCTGACTCCCCTGCCAGCTATCGGCCTGTCTCTAACCTTCCCTTTTCAGGGAAAATTATTGAACGGCTAGTGGCTCAGCAGCTCCAGGAGCATCTTGACTGCGTCGGTTATCTTGATCCTTCGCAGTATGGCTTCCGTCCGGGTCATGGGACTGAGACAGCACTTGTGGCCCTGGTGGATGATCTTCGCCAGGAAGAGGACCGGGATCGTTCGACCCCATTGGTCCTTTTAGATCTGTCAGCAGCATTTGATACCGTTGACCACAAGAGGTAGGTGATGTGCCTGAGGGACAGTGCAGGGGTGAGCGGGATCATTCTTGAATGGTTCCGCTCATTTCTGACCGGAAGAACTCAGCGGGTGGTACTCAGTGATTGTTTTTCACCTTACCAAGACCCCCCCGGGGTCCCGCAGCTTTCGGTTTTGTTCTCTCTCCTGTTCAGCGTGTATATGCAGCTGCTTGGTGAGGTGATCAGAGAGTTCGGGGTGAGGTATCATCGGTATGTGGATGACACCCAACTGTATCTCTCATTTTCAACTGACCCAGGCCCGCTGCAACATTCCGCTACATTCCGCTACAGCCCTATTCTAGGCCCAATTCAAAGTGTTGGTTTTAACCTATAAAGCCTTGCACGGCCTGGGCCCTGCTTATTTGCGAGACCGCCTGACTCCCCAAGTTCTAGATCGGCCCCTATGGTCATCCAGGGGTGCCATGTTGGAGGTCTCCCAGGTTTCCTGGGGGGGCCACGCAGAATAGGGCATTTCTCGGTGGCCACACCGCGCCTTTGGAATTCCCTCCCAGTGGGGGCCCATCTGGCCCCAGACTTCCTGGCCTTCCATAGGAACTGTAAGACCTGACTGTTCTGTCAGGCATTTGGCGAGGGAGAGGGGTAAGGGTGGGTGGGGATGGGGGCAGGTGGAGTGGGTTTTTTTGCCCCCTGTTTTTGATTATTATGTTTTAAACTGTTTTTAAATTGTTTTATATCATATTTATATTTTTTTCTATTGTTGTTAGCCGCTCTGGGCTGCTTGTGGCAGGAAGAGCAGGGTACAAATTTTGTTAAATAAATAAATAAACCCCACCCTGGGGTCACAACCACTGTCACTCAGCGGTTGCCAGATGTTCACCATGTTTTGCCCCAAAACGTGGTAGCAGTTACCAAGGGTTGTGATCTCAGAAAATCATGGGGCAATGTGTGGTGGCCGCACCTAGGCTGTGGAACTCCCTCCCGGCGGAGGCTCAGATGGCCCCAGACCTCCTTCCTTTCGTTGTATGTGTAAGAGCTGACTGTTCTGCCTGGTCTTTGGTGAGGAAGATGTAGTGTAGGGTGGGGTAGGGGTTAGGAGGAGGGTGGCCTTTTCTGGTTCTGTTCACCTTCTCTTTTAATGTAGTTTTTTATTCTATATTTTTTATATGTTTTTAAATTGTAAGCTGCACCAGGCTGCCTGGAGCAAGAGGGGCATAGTAGAAAATTGTTTTATAAATAAATATAAATATAAATAAATAAGGTGCACCATCATGTCTGTTCTGGGTACCAGCCTACCCAGGGGCAGGGGGATGGCCGTTACCCCTGACAGTGTCACTTCCGAAAAAACCCAGTGGAAGCCTGATGGAAGAGGTAGTTTTTTTAAAGGAAGAATTTGGAAAGAGAGAACAGAGAATAAGTACTAGGTTCTGGCCAGCAACACAGGTGAAGGGGCAAAGACGGAGACTCTGGGGTGATCAAAGTTTCCAGATGGAGATATAAGATGTTAACAAACATGCCTGGCTTAGGCATGCTTTGGCCTGCTGACCACCATCACATTTGTTGGAGCCTTGCCAGATGTTCACCTGGGATTTCTCCCAGGGCATGGTAGTGGCTAGCCTGAGCTGTGATCCCAAGGACGCAACCCAGACTATCGCCCACCCAGTCAGGCCAGAGTGGGCTACAGTGGACGATAACATTTGTTATAGCCTGTTGTGGCCTGGTCCAAATCAGGTCTGCCATGGCTGCTTGTCATGGTTGGGGGGCAGGATACTGGGCGCAATCTGGGGGCAGGCCAGATTCGTGCAGCTTTCTGCCCTCCCTGGTGGCCCAGCCACCAGCACATTTGTTGACTGGCCAGACCAATCCTGACTGTAGTGCCAGAGGCTTCCCAGTCAGGATCATGTTGTAATTACAGCACTCCACCATAACTTCTTTGAACACCCATAGAAGGAAATGAGAACAGAATAATGGGTCCAAACAGATATGCACTGGTTTCAATGGTGTTTATGCGAGTACCACAGATATCTCTCTACTTGAAGCAAGTATTGTTGGAAATGCATTCCTTAGTTACATCTCCCCTAAGCACCTTATCCTGTTTGTTTGCTAGAAACAGCAGGAGTAGACCGTCAGATCAGGGAACCCCTCCCCCATCCACTTAGTTCTACTCCTGACTAGGACCTTATTGGTTAATCTCCTCTCCCCAGGATGTTTCTTATCTCTTTGTGTCTGAGAGATATTCAGAGAGCTTCTCCTACTTCCCTCCTGAACANCAGATGGAGGCTGTGGTAAGGAGTGCCTTCCACCAGTTACATCTGGTGCGGCCGCTTCGGCCACTGGTTTTGGTTCCCAACCTGGCCATGATCATCCATGCTTTTATTATCTCTCAGTTAGACTACTGTAACGCGGTCTATGTGGGGCTACCTATGGTGACAGCTCGGATGTTGCAGCTGGTGCAGAATGCGGCGGCTTGGCTCTTGGTGGGGCTGGGCCACTGGGAGCATATTACACCAGTGCTCCAATCTCTGCACTGTCTGCCAATAGTCTTCTGGGCTAGGGCTGATGTGCAGTAGCTGTTACCGCGCCGCGATTCCATTCCGCCATTTCAGAATTACCCCTGCAACACCGCGGCTTTTCTGCTGACATTCTGCTAATTTTGCCGGCATTCTGCAAATTCAGAAACTATCGTAAAAATTGCGAAATTGTTGGAAACTGTCGGAAAATCGCTGTTCCACTATTTTGTGGCGCTGGTGGAATGGTGGAAGTAGTGGAAATGTCATGTGTTCACTATTTTGTGAAGCCTGTGGAAGTAGCAGAATGAAATTAGCGGAACTGCGGAAGAAGCAGAATGAAACTAGCAGAATGAAAGCCTCTGCCATGCCATACCACTAATTGCGGAAACGCTGTTTCCAGAGGAAATAGCTACCGCTGCAACATTCCGCTACAGCCCTATTCTAGGCCCAATTCAAAGTGTTGGTTTTAACCTATAAAGCCTTGCACGGCCTGGGCCCTGCTTATTTGCGAGACCGCCTGACTCCCCAAGTTCTAGATCGGCCCCTATGGTCATCCAGGGGTGCCATGTTGGAGGTCTCCCAGGTTTCCTGGGGGGGCCACGCAGAATAGGGCATTTCTCGGTGGCCACACCGCGCCTTTGGAATTCCCTCCCAGTGGGGGCCCATCTGGCCCCAGACTTCCTGGCCTTCCATAGGAACTGTAAGACCTGACTGTTCTGTCAGGCATTTGGCGAGGGAGAGGGGTAAGGGTGGGTGGGGATGGGGGCAGGTGGAGTGGGTTTTTTTGCCCCCTGTTTTTGATTATTATGTTTTAAACTGTTTTTAAATTGTTTTATATCATATTTATATTTTTTTCTATTGTTGTTAGCCGCTCTGGGCTGCTTGTGGCAGGAAGAGCAGGGTACAAATTTTGTTAAATAAATAAATAAACCCCACCCTGGGGTCACAACCACTGTCACTCAGCGGTTGCCAGATGTTCACCATGTTTTGCCCCAAAACGTGGTAGCAGTTACCAAGGGTTGTGATCTCAGAAAATCATGGGGCAATGTGTGGTGGCCGCACCTAGGCTGTGGAACTCCCTCCCGGCGGAGGCTCAGATGGCCCCAGACCTCCTTCCTTTCGTTGTATGTGTAAGAGCTGACTGTTCTGCCTGGTCTTTGGTGAGGAAGATGTAGTGTAGGGTGGGGTAGGGGTTAGGAGGAGGGTGGCCTTTTCTGGTTCTGTTCACCTTCTCTTTTAATGTAGTTTTTTATTCTATATTTTTTATATGTTTTTAAATTGTAAGCTGCACCAGGCTGCCTGGAGCAAGAGGGGCATAGTAGAAAATTGTTTTATAAATAAATATAAATATAAATAAATAAGGTGCACCATCATGTCTGTTCTGGGTACCAGCCTACCCAGGGGCAGGGGGATGGCCGTTACCCCTGACAGTGTCACTTCCGAAAAAACCCAGTGGAAGCCTGATGGAAGAGGTAGTTTTTTTAAAGGAAGAATTTGGAAAGAGAGAACAGAGAATAAGTACTAGGTTCTGGCCAGCAACACAGGTGAAGGGGCAAAGACGGAGACTCTGGGGTGATCAAAGTTTCCAGATGGAGATATAAGATGTTAACAAACATGCCTGGCTTAGGCATGCTTTGGCCTGCTGACCACCATCACATTTGTTGGAGCCTTGCCAGATGTTCACCTGGGATTTCTCCCAGGGCATGGTAGTGGCTAGCCTGAGCTGTGATCCCAAGGACGCAACCCAGACTATCGCCCACCCAGTCAGGCCAGAGTGGGCTACAGTGGACGATAACATTTGTTATAGCCTGTTGTGGCCTGGTCCAAATCAGGTCTGCCATGGCTGCTTGTCATGGTTGGGGGGCAGGATACTGGGCGCAATCTGGGGGCAGGCCAGATTCGTGCAGCTTTCTGCCCTCCCTGGTGGCCCAGCCACCAGCACATTTGTTGACTGGCCAGACCAATCCTGACTGTAGTGCCAGAGGCTTCCCAGTCAGGATCATGTTGTAATTACAGCACTCCACCATAACTTCTTTGAACACCCATAGAAGGAAATGAGAACAGAATAATGGGTCCAAACAGATATGCACTGGTTTCAATGGGGTTTATGCGAGTACCACAGATATCTCTCTACTTGAAGCAAGTATTGTTGGAAATGCATTCCTTAGTTACATCTCCCCTAAGCACCTTATCCTGTTTGTTTGCTAGAAACAGCAGGAGTAGACCGTCAGATCAGGGAACCCCTCCCCCATCCACTTAGTTCTACTCCTGACTAGGACCTTATTGGTTAATCTCCTCTCCCCAGGATGTTTCTTATCTCTTTGTGTCTGAGAGATATTCAGAGAGCTTCTCCTACTTCCCTCCTGAACACACCTAGTCTTAGGACTTAGTATAGGTGTAGGCCTTTCCTATCCTACATGTATTTCTTAATAAAGCTACTTAAACTTAAGTATGCTTCCTGCCTGCTTATTAATTATTAGCTACTCACACTCCTCTGTAAACTCTGCATTGGGACAATCAATGCAATGATCTCACAGTCCTTGCATTCCAACAAGTATCAGGTTTTTTTAAATTTAACTTATCTTTAAACCACTGAGATGAAGATTTAGACCTCAGTCCCAAAAGAAGTACCTGCAAAACCAAGTATACTTTTTAATTTTCTGGTACCCAAATCAACCCACAATGTTCAGGTACTAATCGCGTTACCCGAATGCCTGATTTGAGAACCTGATGTCCTGGAATGTTGACTTCTGATCCTGGTTTTTTGGTTTTCTGTCCCAATTTACTGATCAGTAACTGGAAATCAATAAAGGAAATTACCAATTTTTCAGGTAGTTGGGTCCCCAGTTGGTGATCGGGTAGCTTGTTGTCTACCCAACACGGCACTCAAAAATGTGGGTATTACCTGTGGGTACTAAATTAGATACCCATTTCTGCTCTATTCCATCCCTCAAAGATTTTTGTATCTGCCTCCCTTAACACATTGGGAGCAGCTGAAGTACTTGCTGTATATTAGTGAGTAATATACATAAATCATTTCAGGATTTGGGCCAGTTTTTCTCTACTGTAAAATTAATTAAAACATTAAATCTCATGGTCTTTTGAAAAAACATATTAGGTGTGATCTTCACTTATTCAAATCAGTGGGAACTGAGACATTGATGCCAATCATGTTATGCTGTTTAGTAGCTCTGCTTCCTGCTTGCTCTTTACATTTATTCCAATTGTTTAATCTTTCCACAAGTCAAGTCAAGGAAATACCTAACGTATTGGAGAAGTTGGTGAGACATTCACCAAAATCCTCTACATTTGGGGAGTGGGGTGGGGTCAGGGTGTGGAGTCCTCCACATTTGGGGAGTTGGGTGGGATGTCCAGAGGAATGGAGAGGTGGGGTGTACGCCTAACCTCCTCCCTTCTGAAAGGCATGAAGGGAATGGTGGAGTTTATGCTACAACCCCTCCTATTATTAAGTGGGAAAGATAACAGGCATTATGGGGAGATTGTAATTACAGATTCATAATTTGCATAAATTGTGTCTTTTGCATTGTAATGTATTTTTGAGGGTGTGTGGAGAAGGGACATGTAACAAGATATGAAAATATATAAAATAAATGATTGTGCTGTTTACTATTGAAAGCAAATCAGATACTTGGATAAAAGACACTCTAAAAACTAAGAGTAATTTTTTTTTATTAGAATTTTGAAATCAAAACCTTTTCCCTCATGCAGTGAGGAGTTTTTTTCAGAAATGTACATTTCTTTGTTCAAAGAACATAAAAGAAATTTATGCAGTAGCAGTCCATGAAACTCTTGCATATGGTTTTGCCACAAGGTGATGATTCGGTAGCTATGCAAGTCATTTCACATAAACCAGGAATATCGTCAACAGCTTGTTGTGTGGAGATAGTGAGTTAAATTCTAAGACCATGGCAATCTGCATATATAAGACAAATGTTTTCATAACATGAAAGATAAAACCATTCTTTTCTCACAAGATTGCATAATTCCAAGATCATCATCCATCTGTGTATAATTTTTTTTTCTTTTAGCTTACGTTAATAGCTTTATTTTGCAACTTAATGTTTTTCTTTCTCTTTCTAGCAGCAGGTGAAAGCATTCATAAATCTGTCACGAACAGTTGCCAATGAATATTCATATTTAAAATGTCTGATTGCGGTACTTTGACATTTTTATTTGAGGAGAACAAACTTCTACTTGCTTCTTATTTCATAATTTATTCCAATTGGTACCTCTGCTTGGTACCTCTGGGTAACTTAGTGTAATTGGTGGCATCAAACAACTAATTGGAAATATAAGTATATAAGCAATATATCTCAAAAATGTAATGGATAAAAATGATGGAGGGAGATGAATATAGAGACAAAGAAAGAGCAGTCATTCTCATTTGCATGTATCTGACAAAGTAGCTATGTGCAAAAAGAAAGAACAAAATATTAATCTAGAGTGAATATGATGAACAAAATTCATCGGTGTTCTGCTTTTACTCAATCAGTATTTCTATAACTTTTGCTTGGGGGGAAAAAATCCCAGTTATCACATCCTAAAGTGAGAAGTCAGAGCACAGGCCTTCACAACAAGAACTGGGTTAACCAGGAATTGCTGTAGGAAATCTTTAATCAAAAATAATCCAAACTATGCATACACAATGCTGGGTACTAAGTTGGGAGTTACCACTCAAGAAAAGGATCTGGGGGTGGTTGTGGACAATACAATGAAATCCACAGCACAGTGCACAACAGCAGTCAAAAAAGCAAACAGAATGTTAGGAATTATTCAGAAGGGGATATTTATTATTATTTATGATTATGATTAGCATTAGCATTAGCATTAGCATTTATATAGAGAGCTTACAATCTAAAGACAGGAGGAGGGGAGACAGGGAAGGGGGGACAGAGGGAGAGACAAGGGATGCGAGATTCATGAGGATGCGAGAACTCAGGTACACGTTCTTGGCTTGGTTACAGTAAATAGGGAGTTTGCAGATAACAGGTGGGGGATAATCCTGGGTGGGGATAATTAGCAGGAGTTAGGGAGGGAAAAGGTGGTTTTTGAGGAGGGACTTGAAGGTGTGGAGGGTGGAGGCAAGGTGGACGAGGGCAGGGAGGGAGTTCCAGGCAAGGGAGAAGGGACGACGGCGGTTGGGGGAGCAAGGGAGGTGTGGGATGATGAGGGAGGGGATAGAAAAGGAGCAGAGTGCTTGAACAGAGGTTCAGAGGGAGATCAGGGCAGAGAGGTAGGGGGGAGCAAGTTTGTGAAGGACTTTGTAGGTGAGGACAAGGAGCTTGTGCAGAATATGCTCAGGAAGAGGGAGCCGGTGGAGAGAGGAGAGGAGAGGCTGCACATGGTCAAAGCGATGGACTAGGTGGATGATCCTGGCTACAGAGTTTTGAACAGAGGTGAGAGCGGAGAAGGCCAGCAAGGAGGAGGTTACAATAGTCAAGGCACGAGATGACTAGGGCATGAACGAGAGTTTTGGCAGAGGAGACAGACAGAAAAGAAAACATCTTAGCAATGTTGTTGAGGGAGAAGCGGCAGGATTTGGCAACAGAGTCAATGTAGGTGAAGGTAAGGTGCGAGTCGAAGATGAAGCCCAAGCTACGGGCTTGGGGGACAGGGAGGATGGAGACCCCGTGGTCAATGGCAATTGAGAGGGCAGAGGGAGAGGAAGGATTGGGAGGGACGATATGGAGTTCAGTTTTCACCATGTTCAGTTTGAGTTGGCGTTGAGACATCCAGGCAGATATATCAGAGAGACAGAGCTTGAACAGAGGGGGAGACGGAAGGAGTAGAGAGATAGAGTTGAGTGTCGTCAGCGTATAGGTGGTATTGGAACCCGTGGGAGGCAATGAGTTTGCCTAAGGATAGGGTGTAGATAGGGAAGAGGAGAGGGCCAAGGACACAGCCTTGGGGAACCCTGACCAAGAGGGGTAGGGAGGAGAAAGGGGAGGAATTAGGAAGAGATACATTAAAGGAGCGGTCAGAAAGGTAGGAGGAGAACCAGTCGAGGACAGAGTCCCGGAATCGAAGGGAGTGAAGCGATTCAAGAAGAAGCGAGTGGTCAACAGTGTTGAAGGCAGCAGAGAGATCAAGGAGGACAAGTATGGAGTAAAGGCGGTTGGATTTAGCCATAAGAAAATTGTTGGTGATCTTAGCAAGAGCGGTTTCAGTGGAGTGGAGGGGGCAGAAGACATAGTGGAGGGGGTCATAATGAATAAAACTGAGGATGTCATAATGCCTCTATACAAATCAATGGTGCGACCGCACCTCAAATATTGTGGTCACCCCATCTCAAAAAAGACATAGCTGAACTAGAAAAGGTACAAAGAAGGACAACAAAAATGTTCAAGGGCATGGAAGGGCTCCCATATGAGGAGAGGCTTGGTAGGTTGGGGCTCTTCAGTTTGGAAAAGAGACGACTGAGAGGAGATATGATAGAGGTTTATAAAATCATGTGTGGTGTGGAACTAATAAACAAGGAGCAGTTATTTACTCTCTCAGTTAGTAGTAGAACTAGGACACTCCATGAAACTCATGGGTGGCAAGTTTAAAAAAAAAAAAAATTCACTCAGCGTACAATTGGGTTCTGGAATCTACTGCTAGAGGCTGTGGTAAGGGCCAGTACGATAGCTGAATTTAAAAGAGGTTTGAACAAGTTTCTGGAAGATAGGTCCATTAGCTGCTATTAGGCAGACAGGATCAGGGAACATGACGGGAGCTGGGGGGGAAACAACAGGAAATGGATCCCCCATGGTGACCTGTTGGGTGCTTCTCCCACGCCACCGTGATTGGCCACTGTCGGAGACAGGATGCTGGGCTAGATGGATCAATGGTCTGACCCAGTATGGTGGTACTTATGTTCTCATGTTCTTAATATCTCAATTTAGATAAGGTTGAATCCAAATGTGACAGGGAAATATTTTGGTGAATTAGCCAGGCACTCTTCTGCTGTTCTTGGTTGTGTTGTGTTGAGTATTTGGAGCTTATACATTTTAGATATTAAAAGATGCTAGCCCCTGGCCGCTCAGAGGTCTCATCCAAATGCCCATCTGAAGGTGGAGTGAGTGTTATTATTATTATTATTATTATTATTATTATTATTATTA